>JAOWBP010053575.1:0-10961 GCA_028571105.1 Tragopan temminckii
TTTTTTTTTTTTTTTTTTTATTTTTCGTTGGTTTTTTTTTTTTTTTTTTTTTTTTTTTTTTTTTTTCAGAGGTGGAAATCGTAGAATAATAGAATGGCTCGGGTTGGAAGGGACCTTAAAGCCCATGCAGTTCCAACCCCTGCCATGGGCTGGCTGCCCTCCACTAGGTCAGGCTGCCCAGGGCCCCTCCAGCCTGGTCTTGGACACCGCCAGGGATGGGTATCCACAGTTTCTCTGGGCAGCCTCGGCTTTCTTGCTCCCATCCCTGCACATCCAGACAGCATCTCAGTATTCTTCCAGCCTGCTTCCACTGCCTGTACATTTGCTTCTTTCCCTCAGTCTGACCAGCAGGTACTTGCCCAGCCACGCCAGTTTCCTGCCTCCTCTACTTGATTTCTTATTCTGGAGGTTGGAGAGCTTGTGTGCTCTCAGAAAGGCATCCTTAAAGAGCTGCCAGCTCTGCTCCATTCCTTTGTCCCTAAGAACAACTTTCCAGGGAATCTCATCCAGCAACTCCCTAAGCAGCCTGAAGTTTGCTCTCCTGAAATCCAGGGTCCTGACTGCTCTTTGCCAGGCACATATTCCTTGAGATCACAAATGTGACCAGGGCATGTAGCTGCAGCCCAACCTGCCTCTAATCTTCATCTCTTTATTGATCTCTTCTGAATCCTTGAGTTCCCTGGTGCAGTAACCCTTCTCCTCTGGTTAGTTTGTCTAATACCTGGGCCAGGAAGTTATCATCAGTGGGCTCTGGGAGTCTCCTGGATTGCTTACAGCTCACCGTGTTGCTTTCCCAGAAGACATCTGGATGATTGAAATCCCCCATCAGGATTAGAGTCTGCAACACTTCTTGCAGCTAAAGCAAGAAGGCCTCACCCACAGGCTTCCTTTGGTCAGGCAGCCTGTAGTGGACCCCGACCACCAGATGCCCTCTATTGGTCCAGTCCCTAATTTTCACCTACAGGCTCCCAATCTGATTGTGACTGTGAAGAGCTGCCTCTGAGAAACAATCTATCGATTTCTTTACATAGAGGGCAACTCCAGCACTGGAACAGGTTGCCCAAGGAGGCTGTGGATGCCCCATCCCTGGAGGCATTCAAGGCCAGGCTGGATGTGGCTCTGGACAGCCTGGTCTGGTGGTTGCACATAGCAGGAGGGTTGAAACTATTGTGGTCCTTTTCAACCCAGGCTATTCTATGATTCTGTGGTGATTCTATGATTCTAAAACCTGTTAGCTCTCAATCATAGCGTTCCTGTTGTTTTGATTTGTCCCACCGTGTTTCTATGATAGCAATTAGGTCATAGTTTTCTAATAATTACTCCAAGGGAAAAAATTCACTGTCTTCGTCTTGAGCTGAAAAATGTAGGCGTGTCCATCTGTTAAGTAAATTTTTGTGCTCAAATTCAGATACTCTTGTCTGAAACACTTTAACAAATATTATGATTGGAAAAGCATCTTGACTGTAACTTGAGAGACCTGGATTCTTTTCCTGAAGTAACCACTGATTCTCAAGCCACTTCATTTCCATATCTTGAAAACAGAATAATATATTTGCTTTCATAAAGAGCATTGAAATCTACAAATGCAAAGTGATACGTAAACATTTGTAATAATGTAGTGGGTGATATTCTGCAGGGGTATAAAAAGGGGGGACTAGAAGATTCTGGGAGAATGAACTGACTTCTGCAGTTGTAGCTGAGCTCTTTGTCTTACTGTGGTAATTTGCAACTCAGAATTTGGTGGTGGGGAGACAGTGTGCAGTCAGAGTGCAGTCAATTAGAGCACAGCCTGATTGACTGAACCTTAAGAAAACATATTCTGCTTGTGTTTGCATTGACTTAAAGGATTCTCAGTCATGAGGTATGTGTAAACATAGTGAGGTTTCTATTTTCAAGCTCCAATTTTTCCTTTTCTATTGTCTTCCAACTGCCACCTGAAAGAAATTCCCAGTGGGATTACTTCTAAAAGTCCAAGCATATCTACAGCAGAAGAAAAATATTTTGTCTTTGAATATGCATGCTGCAGAAAAGAAACATTATGTGGCACCTCAGCATCAGACGTTTGCTAAGACATATAATGGTGGCCCTGTTTAATTCCTCCTAGTGGGCAAACTGGTCCAGCAGTCTCCAGTCTGTGAGCTGACACCTGGCTCACTGAAGCACTGAGTGCAGCACTGAGATGCTGCTTTTATTTCTGAGCCATGTGGTGAGTGCATTTTGATCAGAGATGTGGAAGAAACGCTGGGGAGGAGGTGCAGCCTTCTCCTCGGCAGGTAATTAATCATCTGATTTTTGGTGTCTCAGTAATTACTGCTGGCAAAAAAACAGTCATTTGAATGGTGGCAATATACTGCAAGCACACTTAACTTTGAATGACTTTGTTTCAGCCACTTGACTGTTCTTTGTGGGCATTTTTACAGTCAGCTGAGGACTTGTAACCAAGCCTTTAGTGACAGCTGTCAGCTCCAGATTACCACTAGCAGACAAGGGTGTGATTGCAAGAGGCTACCATTGCCTCTGGCTGCTGGCCTGGTGCTGAGCATGCACGAAGGGAAGTGCACAGCCCTGATTGCTGCTGGATCTGATTTTCAATGCTTTCTGCTGACCCTTAAACTGCTGCTGTGATGGACTCACATAGCCCGAAGTGGGAACCTTTTCTCCCCAGCCAAAGCAAAATGTTTATCAGCAGCTCCTCCAAAACCATTGCTGTTGCCCAAGTCTCTCCTCCTGCTGTTTGCTGCCTGCAGGAAGGCAAGGAGAGCTGGCGACCAGCCTGGGTGAATGTGCTCTGCTCCGACAGCCACTTTAGTTTCCTGCCCCAAATCTGTGCTGTCGGGAGAAGCAGCTGTCAGTTCTGAGATCGTCTGTAGGCACAAGGCAGGATTTGAGGGAACTGCCTTTCTCTAGAGCCTCTTGCAGCACTCATAAACTTTGTTTAGTGATTTACCCATCCTTCCAATGTCCGTGACAGTTTAGAACTTCCCAACGCTTTAACTACCAGAGTGTTCCTGAGTAGATCAGAGTTACCATCCATTCCTATAAGGCATATTGAACATTTGAACATTGAAGATCTGGTTTAAAAGCATGAAACAATCAGCTTCTGAGTTAATATGGGGGCTTCTTGTTTACATGGGCTTCAGCTCAGGCTGCACAAGGAGCTGGAAGAGTTTCTGCTGTGGATACTCCTGTATGTTCCTGCAGAGATTCTTTGAACACCAGCAGTTCTGTTAACATCCCTACGAGGGAAGCTGTGGTTGAGTACAATCAATTTAAAGTTGTTACATTTGTCTGAGCTAATTTTAATTTATTTTAGGGCTTTTGCTCAGCTCTGCCCTTCCTGTTCCTCACCATCTCCCCATGAGTGGCCACGTGCACAGCTGTGTGCCTGGGGACTCAGTTATATGGGAGCTTCCAGCTCAGGTTTGGGTACTGAGTGTTCCCCGGTGTTCCCCAGTCAGAAGGAGGAAAAAAGTCAGAAATTCTCAGAGTGACTGCTGCCATTAGTTTGCAGAGCCTGGAGCCTGTGAGAGCTCATTTATGAGGCATCCGACAGCAATCGGCACCAGACCATTCGTAATGTCTTCACAGTGTTCAGGACCAGGTAAATCTGACTGATTTTCTGCCTTTGTGACTAGCTGTGAGCATAAATTAATCTCTAATTTGAGGGGAATGCTGCCTGTTAGATGGAAATGCGGGATGGAGTTTGGAGGGGGCAACCTGGGTCTTTTTATTCCATTTAAACATTAAAACGTTCCATCTGTACTTCTACTGTGATCTGCAGTGAAAGCCAAAGGAAGGATTTTCTCTTTTCTTTTTTATCTAGCATTTCTCTTAACACTTCAGAATGTTGCCACTGTTTTTTAGACAAGGGATGTATGTTTTTTTTATGTTCTGAAGCCATGGAGTTATGCTGGGTTAATGTTTGAGCCTATAGTAAAGTGCCTACCACAAACCCATCCTTCTTGACATAAAAATGTCAAATATTCTTTTACTACTGTTAAAGAACTTAAAGGAAAAGTTGCAGAAAGAAATTCCTTTCAGGGGTTTTCAGTTATAAAAATTGTTGTTCTCATACAAACTTCTTTTGCAGTGTTGGAAGACCACATGAAGAGGCTGTTAGTGCAGTTGTGGTTTCTAAAATATGTGGCTCATGAAAGTTCTAAAAGGTACAACCGCTCTTTACCAGCATGAAAGCTGGAGAGCAGCAGAGCCCCCACAAGCATAGGAGGCTGTTTGGATGTCACTCAGTTCAGTAGTCTCACAGTCCCAGTGTCAGACACAGAGCCAGGCCCAGGCTGAGGTTGTTCCAGAAGATCGTTGCTGTAGATTACTGAAGTATAAGGGCTAGTAAACAACTGCAGTGTCCACGTGTAGCAGTGAAAATGAGCTGTCAATAACTGAAAATAGCCATGTCTGAAATTGGAATACTGACTCTCAGTGGTTAGAGTTCCACCTGTCCCACTTAGAGAATTGTTGGATGCTCATAACGTAGCTTTTCACACTTTTTACTCTGTCCCCCCTGTTTGAATGTAACTTCTTGAAGCCGTCATTATTTGTAAGTCATTATGTTAGGGTTTAATATATTTTAGGTATGGGAGTGTTTGAATTATCTGCTTTTCTCTTTTTTGCTTTCATTTAGGGTAAATGGCAATTCTGCAAGGTTGTGGTTTTGACTTCTCATCCCAGCAGTTTGGATCAGTGCTCGGAGGATGTGGACACAGGAATTTGAAGATGAGTTTCACTTTTAATGTCTTCATTTGGATGCCAAGTAAATCACTAACTAATTTAGGCTGAAATGCCTTAGGATGATATTTGCTTTTCTTTATTTAAATTTGAAGAGTTTATCACTACACAGACATTTCAGATGCTTATGGTAGAAAACTCATGAAAACGTGCTTTGTTAAATAATGTATTTTCTATTTTGTTTTGTTTTCTCCTTTTTCTTTGTGTTACAGAATGAATGTAAAAGCTTTAAAACCCAGTATTCACCACTCTGCAGTAGATCTAATAGAGTGGCATTATATGAAGAGATGCCATGGTAACTGAATTTGCTAAGACAGTCGGTGTCGAGCTTTTTAATGGTGACTGCTATACTATATTTGGTTTTGATTACCACAGTCTGAATAGCAAATGGAAAATGTTTGCTGGTCTCATTTGCTACCACCTACAGTCCAGAAGTAATGAGATGACAGAATTCAGTGTTGCACCAGCTGCCAACCACTGGCCATCAGGATTGTTCTTTGCAGCACTCCCCTTTCCCACTGGATCTCATGGCATCCTTGTCACAGCCTTACCATTTGTGCTATCCAGTTGGTGATATGCCACTTGTCTTAATGAAATTTGGCACCTGGAGCCAGTAAAGGAGTCTGCACTTTGTGAGCTGGCGAAAAATCGGCAAAGTCATTTCCACAGGAAACTGTTCTTTGAATCTGTAAGTGGAGTGAAAGCAGAATAAAGCAGAAACATATGCTGGTTTTTTCTCATAAGTGGGTTAGGTGTACCAATCTCCCTTACTGTAAAGCTTTATATGTCCTGATATGAATAATTTTTGCAAAAATGATACATTTCTGTGTCTCTTCAATTTTTGTTTACTTTTTAAATGCCAGAATAGAAAGTGAAGTCACATCGTCAACGTGCATTTTATCATTTTGCTCACTGTGATACAAATGATTTACCTATACACTGAAGTATTACCATAAATTATAATGAAACTCCTTGCCCAAACATGCAGTAGCAGTTCCAAAACATTACTCTTTACCTTTAGATCCAGAACTCAACTTTTAGCCATTAGTAGTAGCCTCATGCTGTTAACATGAGATAAGACTGCTTTACTTAAAAGGAAACAGTCACAGAGCAGGGAATGAAATGCTTCTTGAATGAGATGAACAATCCTGTCCACAATGGTTTTAGACTATTGGGAAACTCAGTAGCAGCTAACAGGCACAACTTGGGTAGGAAGAGCTTAAGGGTGAGTTCAGCTCAGCTCAGAACAGCCTTCTGTCATTCTGTCTTGCAGTTAGGAAGACATAAACAAAGCGTGATGAGAAGAAACTGATTTCTTGGAGGGAAAGGAAAGATTAAATCAATAGTAGGGAAAAAGCTTTAACAATGTGATTCTTTAGATAGAAAGCTACTCTCAAAAGACCCATCACTTGACACATAAAAAATTGATTGGAGAAAGCAGTTTTAGTTTTCCAGGAAAAATGTTGTATTGACAGGAGGATGGATAAGATGATCACAGTTCGTTTAATTAAGTTATATCCAACAGCATCATGAAGTAGGTGAATATATGGGAGGTTTCATGTGGTTTTGGATCGTGTGGATTTTGAACAAACCAGTCAGTAAGTAGCAACATTGCTTTGGAGATCAGCAAATGAAGAAAAACAGCTTCAGTTGAAAGGGAACAGATTTGCCTGGAAAAAA
Organism: Tragopan temminckii; assembly: GCA_028571105.1. Taxonomy (NCBI): domain Eukaryota; kingdom Metazoa; phylum Chordata; class Aves; order Galliformes; family Phasianidae; genus Tragopan; species Tragopan temminckii. The sequence goes on from JAOWBP010053575.1 coordinate 6,424, forward strand.
ATCGTATTCCTTAAAGATTGTCTGGTTTAGAATACTGACATCAGATCTCATTGTCAGCAGATATTTCTTCAACGGCTGTATTTCCACTGCTAAAATGCAACACAGCAAATTCATTCCTAGGCTCAATTTGTTCAAGTCAACAAAATTTTGTCACATCACTGTTAAACCTGAGATGCCTCAAATAAAGAGTATAACTTGGCTTGAAAACAGCACAAAGGATTAATGTCATCCATGCTATGGAGAAAATAGCCAATATTAAACTAGGTGAGTTTGACACCAACTCAAAAGGCATCTTCTAATATCTCGTTTTTGTTGAATTCTTTGTATCCTGCATTCTAGTAATTTTGTTGACTAAATTATGTGTTTAAATTTATACAGCATTTGGGTTCCTATGATTATTCATTTGTAAGGCTGTGAATGCTTATTAATGGCTCCTGGCTTTAGAATGAGCGTTTATGCTTCCAAAGCACTGCACATGACTAATTTGTTTTTCTGCTTATTCGAAAGCAACAGGGGTTGTCAAGAAGCCAAATCCACACTGAATTAAAACCATGTTGCTTTGCTTCCATGGAAGGGATGATACTTGGTTGTTGTATAAAAAAAGTCACACTTCAGTTGAGCATCAGTTCATCACTGAAATTACAAAGTGGAGCAATCATAGAGGTAAGGTGATGAGAAATGTAATTTCTTCTGGGCCATATTGTAGAGAAACCTTACATTTGTATGGTGCTGCTGATGTTGTATACTTCCCAGGAAAAATAAAAGAGCCTTGAGGTTGCAGCAGAATGCCATGTCAAGAGAACCCAGAGTCTAATTAATCTCAGAGAAAATGAAGCCATAACGAATACCCGCTTCATTTTGTTTGATTTGGTTTCTCTCCAGGTTAACGTGAAACAGAGTGACCTGGTTGCGTGTATGGCCCTGAATGCATTCCCATGTTCTGCTATATACCCCCACTATAAAGATTCAGTTTAACCTCCAGTGTTTGGCAGCCCTCGTGGCCTTCTGGCAGTTCTTCAGTCTTCAGAGGAAGTTTGAAGCTCCTCAGTAATGATTTCACATAGCATCTGTGGATCCTAGTAGCAAATATTTTTGGTTGGCGTTGCGTGAAGCTGCCAGTTAGCAGCTAATAGTGACACTCGACTGGTTTCCATGCAGTGGAACTGTGCAGTTAGATTAAATCTCACGGGATTTGTTGCAAGGAGTTACGCTGTGGCTAAACATTTGTACCACTGCAACCTGTAGTTTTCAGTGTAATTCTCTGCAGCCTGGCAGGTGCATTAATCGTTTTACACAGTGTGAGGAAAAAAAGGTTGCTCAGATGCAGCACAGCTGCTGGAGAAGGATATAAAAAGGCTCATTTAACATTCACAGATTCAGGAGAGAAAACAGGACAACCCTGCTGCTGGTTGTAGGGCTGAGCGTGAGCGGCTGCTTCACGCGATGCATGGCTGTGCCAGCAATGTGCTGCAGAAGCAATGAATTAAGCTGTAAAGTGCAAGACTCTGTGCATGACATCCCGTTTTCGGATAGCCCTGGAAAGTAATGTAGAAGCCGTACACAAGTGCATCAAGTCTGTTTTCTTGCCTGCGCAGCGACTAATTTCGTACTTATGCTATGAAACCCTTGGAACATCCTGTGTAGTGCACAGACCAAGCAGTTCTCTCCCAGCTAGACAGGAGGAATTTATATCCCTTTCACTGACACACAAAGACTGCTGGGTTGGTTAAATGCTCTGATGTGCTGGAAAATATGTGCAGGTCATTGAACTTCAGTAGTACTGGAACATGTGGAACAAACACACTTGAAAAGAAATTCCCAGCCTTGGGGCTGTGGCTGCAACCTTCCAAGGTGCTTGATGTGCCAAACGTATTCTTCAGCATTGTATCTGAACAAAAATCCTTCTGTCACTCCCCAGAATTGCTAAAAATGCTAGTTGTATTTTATAGATAAATGATTGGCTGTGAGTTGTTGGTGTCAGCAACACTGCAGGCTTCACCACGATGCAGAGCTCTGATTGCTGCCTGGCCGGACGTGGGAAATAGGTGCAGGGCTGGAGGAGTGCAGTGTCACTGTTAGGACAGCACCTGGGTAACTTTGGGGGCTTGTCTCTGCTGAGAGATTTCTGTGACCAGGACTCAAGAGCTGCACACAGGACAGCTCTGATCGAATCACACAGCGTCAGATGTGGGAAGCAGCAGTGCTTTATGGAGGCCGCCTTTTTACTTTGGAGGTTTCTTAGGTGTTACATGGTTTGCCACTATCCTAATTGCCACAGCACATGTTCTGTGGGGTCATCTTCCCAGCAGCTTGATGTGTAGCTACAGAAAATAAAACAACAAGAAAATCCTCACCTTCCTCATTGCTTCCCCTCAAATGAAGTAATTTGAAAAGTGCAGAGCTCTGTTAAAAAGCAGAATCATCCAGGAAAGGAAATTTGTCCTGAGAGAGGTGGCAGGGGTTTGCTAAGGAGCAAGGCTGTGTGACTCCATCCTCGTGGAAGTGCTCCAGCACTGACCAGGTGCACCCTTTCCAGGTCAGGGCAGTGGGACCTTGAGCTTACTCCAGCTTTGGACCAGACTTTGCTGCTGCCTGCTGCTCTGTGGTTCCATTAGCTATGGCAGCCTGGTTGGAATGGTGTTGCTCAGACCTCTTGGGCAAGTTGCTGCAGGCCCTGGCTGCTGGGAGATCCTGCCTGCTTATCCCAACTCCAACCTGTGCTACCACTTGTGAGATATGTATACCTAAGCACTAAGGCAGCAGGTTGAGTCCGAGCCTTTCTCTAGGCTTACACACACCAGGATACTGCTCACCCCGTGTGCATGTATCTGTAAGAGGCTTTGCCTTGCACAGCAGTGTTGCTGTGGCCATGCCTCTTGTAATGAGATTAATAGTGGGAAAATGCAACTTTCTTCAGGTGTGTTTTTTTTTCCTTTATACTGTGAACCTTCTGTAAACACTGTTTTGTAGCAAAAAAGTAATTATTCAACTCTGTAAGACTAATTAATACATGCTTGAAATTTGCAGACAGCTCTGCATGGGAATTTGACTGCTTACAAAGAAGGTTGTAGCAGATTAAAACATGTCGTGTATTTTCTTCTTTAATTTTTTCTCTGCTCAGATGCATGTAAAGGCTTATCTCTGCCCTAGAGACAGCATGCCAACCAGAGCTGGACAAAGTGCAAACGGTGTGAAGCAAAGTCCCAAGTTACAAGAGGAAGTTTACTTCTGAAAACATTCAATTCCTTGAAGCATGTGGCAATTAGAGACATTCAAGAAAATAAACCGCAGCTGCTGACACAATTAGGGAGACTGGGAGACATGTTGCAGTATGAAATTCTCTTCCTCCACCTGCTCAAGTGTGACAAGCAAATAACAACACCGCAGTCTGTGGCAGCACTGGATGTCACAGAGAGTTTTGAAACATGCTATGGCTGTTTCAGACATGGCCTGTTTAGCAATAATAATAATTGGAGTAAACAGTTTTTTTACAAAGCCTAACATGACCAGATCAACCCAGATGTGTTGATTGGTGCTTGGGATGGGTTTCTGGTTGGACTAGATGATCTCAGTGATCTCTTCCAACCTCAGTGATTCTGTGAGTCTATGAAAAATAAAAAAATAGCTAAAAAACCAACCCTTCCTTTAAGACAACAAGGTAGGGTTTCTGTCACGTCTGAGCAAGTTTTTCCTTTAATCTCCAGTTTTACCTTTTATTACCCATCAACGCTGCCTTCATGAAAACATGAGAGACAAAGAAATCTATCAGTAGCAGCAGGATAAAGAAGTACTCAGCAGTGTGCACAATGAGATCATCACCAGCAACCACATTGCTGACTTCCAGCTCCTCAGTTTGTTTCCCAAGCTGTGTGTTGGTGTAGAGGCACTTCAGCTGGGCAGCTGGCCTTGTTGTCTTCTTGGAGGATAACTCATTATTTCCTTTGAAATATTTACCTTTAGTCTCCCTGTTGCCTTCATCATCATAAGATGCACATGCTGATGGCCCTTGCTAGCACCTTGTTGCTCTGACTTCGCTGTGCCCTCCCACACTTGTCACGGGCAGGCTCACTGTAACCCTTTTCCCCCTTCAAACCTGGTTTAAAGCCCCCTCAGTGAACTCAGACATCTCCTGGGCCAGAATTCTTTTCCCCTTTTGATGCAGGTGGACTCCATCCAAGCCAGGCTCCAAGTAAACCATCCATCCCATAGTCAGAAAAGCCAAAATTCCTGTGGTGGCATCAGGCTGTCAGCCATGTATTTATCAGATAGACTTTCCTGGTCCCCTCAGTATCCCTCCCTGCCACTGAAGGGAAAGAGAACATCACCTGTACTCCCACTCCGTCTCCTGCCCTTTGGTATTTGTAATGTTTGTCACAGTTGTTGGTTCTTGAAAGAATGCAGTGTGAGTTGCTGAACGGTGATGGAAAATACAACAGCCACGTCTACATATCTCTCTCACATCAACTCTTTGAAAGGGTAGACAATAACCAAACAAGGGGAAATGGGTTTAAGTTGAGGGAGAGGAGATTTAAGTTGAA
>JAOWBP010053576.1:0-10961 GCA_028571105.1 Tragopan temminckii
TTCAGGTAGCGTGTAAAGCAAAAATAAGCATAAACAATTTATTCTATTGAATCTTATTTTAATATGTTTTTTTTTTTAATGAATCTGACCATTTTCCTTTCCTGCCTTCTGGCCTATTAATTTTCACTGATCAGCTGAAATCAAACTTCTTTGAAACCAGTTAAGAAACTTGATTGTCAGGCTTTTTGAAAAAAGAGGGTATTTTAATACTTTTGAGTTAGATTTCAAGAAATGACATTTTCCAGCATAACTTCTACTATGGTTATTGTTAGAGTTTGTGTCAGAAATCTTCTGCAGGCACCATATATAGTTAGTGATCTGAAGAGATCAGAAGCAATAGGAAGAGAAGAGAAACAGAAAATGTTATGTAGAGACCGAGTAAGGGAACAGGGAGTTTTTATTGGCTCCCAAATTATTGCCATGCACATGGGTTGCAGAGAACCCATGGGATTTGAGGTAGCTTGGCCCCTCATACCTTTGCTGTTACCCCATCCTCAGCAAGGGACACAGATGGAAAGTGACAGAATTTCTGCAAAATCCCCATTTGTGAACACATTTGCAAATACTTCCATTGCTGATACAAGCTCTGCTGACCTGTGTGAGACAAGGTCACTACTGAGCTCATATAGCTCAGTACATATAAATAACAGTTCATATAAATAACACGCTTTGCCACCAAGATAATTCTACCTTAACATTTTCCCTTCCATGATTTTGTCCCTCTGCAAGGGCTGTTGGCTGCTCTATTGAAGATTCCTGTAATTTCAGCAGTAAGTCACAGCAGGTTCCTTTCAATCAACAGGAACCACGTCACAGTGAGCAACAGAAGTAACACATTTCCCCCCAAGCAAGCATGCTCTGATTTCATTCAGGCACACAAATGTTCTTCAAATCCCAGATCACCATCTCTCAGCCCAGCAAGACAAATGCTGCAAACTGAGTCAAAACAAAACAGATAGGTAAGTTGAAACATTTTTATTCCTACAGAAAAATAAATCAAATATTTGCACTTTGCCTACCTGCGGTAACCTCTGCTCCTTCCTTACTTCTCACTGGGCTGAGGGCCCAGGCCCCTTGGGTGGGAAATTTGATAGTCCTCTGGTTGGCAATCAAGAATTCCTCACATTTCTCAGGGGACATTAAGGGATTTGGACTTCTGGGAACCTTAGTACCAAAAGAAACAGCCTTGAAAAGCTGCCTTCAGTGACGTTAATCAGATTTCCTCTTTGGGGCGATGGAAGCAGGAAGCATGGTTTTTTCATCCTCATTTCTTTAACTTCTGGTTCACCATTTGATAACCACTTTAGTATTATTTTGCAGCAGAAGGCACAATAGGTTCTTTCTTTATGGAAAACATACAGGCAGACAGAATAGATGCTGCAGGTAGTGGTCAATTCTAAACATTGGCATTTGCTGAGTAATAAGACTGTTTGTAACTTCCTTCTAGTAAATGCTTGCTGAGGAACAGAAGAGACAAATATTTTCATATGCACCCAAAAAAGGATGCAATTTCTAAGGTTCTAATATGATTTATAATTGTCTATGAATGTCATCATTCCCACAAATGCAGTTTGAAGCTACTTTAAAATATTATCTTTTGGAAGAGGTAAAATCACAGAATTCATATAAATATATCACATTACAACTTGTCACCTGTAGTAGAAAATACTTTAAAACACAAAACACATTACTTTCTCTCCTTTCTCATGTACAGAAGAGTATAGAAAGATAAAAAAGAAAGTCAGGGAAGACATGAAATAAGTAGAACATGAAGAATAATAAGGACAACTGTTAAGGTTGCAGTGGGTCTGACTAATGTTAAAATCCAGAGCAGTTTGTCATCAGTCTCATTTCTGTGTTGGGCACCCTTTTTCTTCTTTCTCCTGAGTGATTCTTACCTGAACAATTGAAAGAATTTAAGATATATAAAATGATACTTCCACAGACTTGTGTTTATTTCTTTAAAAGTTTGATTACTTTCAATATTAAAATTAATTTTAAATAAATTTTAAAATGTTTAAGATATATTTAAACAAAAATAGTAATTAAAATGTGAATTTAAATTTAGTTAAATAAGTTTGCTTCTTAAACTAAAATGTCATTACAGATTCATCAGAGAAAAACAATGTTACAGTATCTCAATAATTTCTTCACATAATAAGATGTTAGGACAGCATCAAATCAATGGAGTAAACAAGGCTGCAAATACTAGGGATCCACAGATGTGATGAACATAAATGATTTTCCACTTCAGCACTGACTACTCTGTGTGGAAAGAATTCCTTCCCCTTACTAACCAAGCATGACTATTCCAAACTGTGAGTCCAATTGTACTCTAATAGAAAAAAAAAATTGCAGTTGTGAATGTATGTTATCCTGTATATTTTCAGGAGCCGGGCTCATTCTCACAGTTGATGGGTTGCTAAAACCAACTGATATATACGGATATAGTCTGCTCATGGCCTGCACATATGGATTGTCCTAAGGACATTTAAAAGCATGGCTCTCTTGGTTTGTCTACACAATTTTCTGTTCGAATGATTTCTTGAATGTAAATTGAGATAAGCCTGGAGTGTAACACAGAACCAAATGCTGAAGTGTCTGTACATACCAGAGACTTTTCTTCACCAGCTTGCCTTTCTGTAAGCTCCGGTTTTGAATTACTTAGTTACTTATGTATTTTTTTGTTTGTTTATTAAGAAGGGAGAAAGAAAAAAATAACAAATTAATTCTATAGTCAGCCTACTGACACATTGCTTCATACATGTCTTAATATAATGTCAGAAATTTCTGTGGGGGATAAAAGAACATGAAATAGGGGCTACAGCTTCTTTAGATGCCAGGTAGTAAGAAGCCCAGGGATATCTTCTGCATATTAGCAGCTGGAGCAGTGCTGTGGGTACAGATCTGACTTGAGAAGGAGCTAGTGTTGAGGCCGTAATATCTGCACTGTGTATGTTTGGGGGGTTTCACTTCAGCTTAGCTCTAGTCTGATCCCTTGGACCGACTGGCCCATATCTGCTGGGGTATACTGGGTGCAGTCCTGCAGGACAACTTCTTGTTTTGTTCATCCCAAGAGAATTCAGATTACATTCTGAGTCTGCTCCAAGATGCAAAACAAAACAAATAAACTAAGTCAACTGTGAGATTTGCTTTAAGAGCACACTCCTGTGTTAAACCAAACTAGCAAAATAGATGTAGCCAGTATTGAAAGATTAAAAAAAATGCATCTGATTGCAGTCCAAGCAAAATATTTGTTCAGGGCATCTTTACAGGAGCTAAAAAGATAAACATACCTTTATGGAAAGCAGAACCAGTCTCATTTTTAAAAGAAGATCGTTCCGTTTCTTCTAATGGATGATCTAGGGGGAAAGGAGTTTTTTTCATTTGTGGAAACATAATTTAAAAAGATTGTTGGTGACTTTGGTCATGTAATGAGGTTCCTATGGACTCTTGCATTAATTACATATGATTCCTGTAAATGCAGTTCCTGTGAGGAGCAGAAAGCTTCCATGTTTCCACGAGACCTAGTATAAGTTACACGATGCTAAATACAATAGTTCTATTATTTTTACAAAGCAAGCTAACTTACTTCCAAAGCTATGTGGCTCTCAAGCACCAGTAGGCCTTACTTGAAAAGCATATTTAAACCTGTTCCACCTACCTTGCTTCTTTAGCCAGCCTGTTGCACTGATAATACTCTAGCATGCATATGTTAAATCTCTTCATAAGGGCAGAGAGATGTGATTAAAACTGAACAGCAAAACAAATTTCTACCCTCTAAGCAATTAAGATAATGGAATAAGATAAAGTTATTAACTTCAAGAACACCTACAAAACTTTGTATTCTAATCCAAATTACTCAGCAAACACATGGCAACCTTCAAAGTCTGTTGAATGGTTCTGCAAATTTGAACATTAATTTTGCCCCTTTGCTGAGAACTTGAACAATTCATGAACACGTCTGTGAAGGCTTTACTCTGCTGTGACAGATTTTAGCAAATGAGATATTCAGCAAATAATGTTTTTCCTTATTTAACAAATCTAATTAATTTTGATAACATTTCCTTCAGGTGCCACTGCAACTAATTTCCTTTTATTGCTCAGCTATATGTGTACAAGATTGCCATGGCCCAATAGAGGCCCCAGTGCACAAAGTTCAACTCACACGGGCTTCTTGTGTGGGACTCAGCAGATAATTTTATTCTTCAAACTGCAATCTTGTATTTTTTTATCTGTGAGATGAGAATATATGTCTTGAGCTGTAGTAGTTTTATATCGAAATGTAGTATGTTTTATATCGAAATTTAAAAAAAAAAAAAAGGAAAAAAAGAGAAAAAAAAGAAAGACTGAAGAAACAAATTGTGCTCTACTCCTGAGAAGAAAAGAAGCAAGAGAGCTGTAACTCACCCTGGCACCACTATTTAGTGTTTTGCCTTAATAGCCCAAATGTAATAGCTCTAAAAGTGCAGCCTCTTAACTGTTCTGCTAAGTACAGCTCTTCATCACTTGAGCTACATTCTCAGTTCTTGAAAGACACTCTGCAGGCTAGGAAAGATTGGAAAGTCTATAATTCTACATCAATCAATAATACTGATAAATTGCCAGTCACAAGAATAGACGTGACAAAATACGATAGTACAAGCTATTAACAGAGAATCCTCAGAGCTCCAGATACAGCTATATTACATGAAGAAGGGAAGAAAAAATCATTAAGTAGTAAAGCTTATTAAGCAGCAAAGACTGAAGGGAACATAAACTACACAAGGCCAGCATGGGCTGTGGAAGGGAGCAGCTGGACTGTTTCACTGTTGGAAAATGGCTCCAACTTAGAGCAGAATGCTTGAGGAAACACTGGCCCAATCTCACTTCTTTTGGAATATTCACTGTGGGAAGATGCAGAAAGTACACTTGGCTTCTCACAGGATTTTGTGGCTGAGAATTAGCTGCTGCATGTGCTCAGGAGACATTCTGGAGCTATTATCTCTCAGCTTCTCTTGCACGACCCTGTTCTTCTCCAACACTTACTCTTATGAACCTGTTGCTGGAACTAGTTTAGCTCTCTAAAGAAAGGGCAGCTACTTCAAATGTTTTTTACCCCTTCCTCAAGCTGCAGGTACTCAGCTCTGAAAAAAAATCTTTGTACTTGGAAACACCAGATGAATAGACAAAGAAATGTGCAGTGGTCACAGTGAGCAGCAGACACAGAACTTGGGAGTCCTTGTTCTCAACTTCATGTCCAGTCTGAACTTTGACGTGCTTACGCACATGATGTCACAGTGAGCTGGCCACAGTGAGGTCTCATTGTCTCTGAAGTCTTATCGTCATACGTTTTTTCATACCCTCAGCTGGGTTAGAGAGATCCTTTCTGTAGTGAAGACCAACAGTCACTTTGTATTTATTTATTTTTGCCTAATTCTACTGAAGGCTCTGCTCTCATCACAAGATAGACGCACGTGATTTTGCTTTCTCTTTCAGTGGACTTCAAAACTTCAGTCATACCAAGGAAGGAACTGAGAAAAAACTTTCACAATATTTTCATCTTATTTCTGTGCTGAGAGAAGAGGAAAATGCATACTATATGGAACAGCACAGAAACAGATAAAAGCCATAAAAGAACAAAATGTTTTCCATTTTAAGTCATTTCAGCTATATACTGCAGTGAAAATTGCTTAGGGTTTATCAGTCTGTGAGTTAGTGTAACGGTGTCAAATCACGAGACGGGCATAATGGGCCAATCAGGCTATGGCTGAAGCCAATTGCAGAAGCGTGACTCAGTGGTAATATGCCAGCAGGGGCCAGCAATTCTGGAGCTGCAGTCATTCCTGATCTGTGATTCCAGTAACTTCAGTTTGCTTTTCACTCCTTGAATATGCACAGGAAATTGACTTCATTTCCGTAGGTAGTTACATTTTCTGAGGGATTCCAGTGGTTTGAGGACTGTTTATAGAGCCAGTGCTGTCTGTAATTGTGCTTGCTGTGTACACAGGCAAAGTAGGCAGTTTTGATTTGGCTGATATAACTGTATTGGAGAGATAAAGGATATATGCTAAATAAACCTGAAACTTAGGTAGAAGCCCAAACTCAAAGCTACTGCAATTTTGACCTCAAAGTATCCAATGTTCTGCAGAACGTACTCTTCCCACCTTATCAATTTAGTGTTCTGTACAAAGAAATAGTTCTGGTTTCTAACACATCACTTTATGTCCAGTTCATTTTAAAGATGCTGAGGTCAAGACCTTCTGTGATTTCCCAAGCTTAATTTTCTAGGAAACTGAGTTTCTCTAGGAAACCCTATAGCATGAATACAGTGCAGCTGTAAGAAGAGAGGGGGAAAGCCAGCCCAGCACTGCATGTGCCCATTTCTTCTAATCACTGGACACAAAGTAGATGAAGCCTGGCACTCCATGGAACTGGTAAATAAATGCACAGTGGAAGAACTTTAGGAGCTTTTATGAATTCTGAATTTAGGAATTCCATAGCTCTGCTGGGAATTTTGTTGCATCTAGCAGATATTGTTTTACCCTTTTTTTTTTTTTTTTTTTTTTTTTTTGGTGAGTCTTCTGGCACAAAATAATGGAAATAAGTAAAATGTGTGAACCTGCTGTTTTCAGCAGTAGTTTAGCTGGGTTCAGATGCTTTCTTCCTCTCCTGAAACAAGTCTGAGCATACAGCAGGTCTCTGTGAGATAACATTGATGCCATACAAGGGAAGCAGCAGGCTAGCAGCCTTTTGTAAGCCTTATTGAATGCTATTGATCAGGTAAAATGGAGAATGGGAGAAGATATACTCACAGTCTAACCATGAAATTTGATTATGCACAACATGGCTATGAGTCTATTCCATACTCCATTAACTTTTCTATCAGGAAGGCTGGAGCCTCTTTTATTCTTTCTGCAAATTCATGCCTGGATGACCCATACTGGGATTAGTTCAAAATCTGTTCAAAACTGTATCATGTTTTACATTTGTGCTTTGGGAATGGGAATTAGGACTGCTGAAGAAGGAGCAGTTGGGAAGGCAGCTTGGGAAGCCAAGCAAAACATCTGTCTTGCAGCAAATTCATTGTTCTGGCAAAGTAAAGGAAACTTTGATCTATGCTTGGACCAATTCTTGTACCTTTTTACTTATTGTGAGTCTACAAGATGATGCCAGTTATATTCACTGCTGCTCGTGGTAAACCTCAATAAAATTGTAGCATTTTAATACCCTTTTGATAGCACTTTAGAAGAAGCAGTTCCTTTCAGATTCATCCAGGGGTGAAATAGGACTCAGTCGACTTACATAGGCTCTGACATTACTTTGGAACAGCACATATTTATGCCTGAAGACTGACTAGAAAACTGTCAGTGTGTATTTCAGGTTCTTGTCTCTTGCTGGCTTATTCATTGAGTGCTCCCAGTGCATGAATTCTGCAAAACTCAAATTAAAAAGGGCAGAGTACAGATTCCAACAGTGAATTATGGAAAGAACAAACATTTTTTTTCTAATTTTAGCAACCTTTGCATTTTATCACATTTTAGTGATCTCACTGAGAGTGGGGAGCAGAGATTGTTAGGGAAGAGTTTGGACTCTTTACCACTTACCACTGTCCCAGCTAACCCATGGTAAGTAGCTGTAGTAAGCTTACTGAGGACCAGTGTGAAGTGAAAGGAGATGGCTTAAACCACAGGTCCACTCCTCACACGTGAGCTGAGAATCTAAATACCATGGAAGGCTTCTAACTCCTTAACCTGTTTGGACTTTGTCCTGAAAACAAATCTGACTATACCACTAGTTATCAATTCTTGGTGAATTAGAAAAGCAGTAATACTTGTTCTCCTCACTCACTGATTCCCACTTTACACATTCCACTGCCTCTTGAGTATGAACGTACCCTATCCTTGTCTCTGCTACATCCATAAGAACACACAGCAGAGATTGTGACCCTTCTCTGTAAAGAAGGACACAGAAGTAACCAGCTATGAGTGCGGTCTTTATTGATTTCCAAGAAGAGGACTATTTTTAAACCATCATTTTTCATGTTAAAGTCATCATAATCATAAAGATAAGAGATATTTTTAAATATCTTGCTAATTAACTACAGGGTAGTATTCAAACACCAAAATATCAGTACAAACACTCTGCAATTTACAAATATTAGCATACCAACAGGGTATACTTTGACATCAAGAACTGTAGGGTCACCCTGTAAATCTCATCAAAAGCATTTTAATACAAAAGCTGTAATCACAGAATTACTGGCTTTAAACTACTGAATTCCCTAGGGGAAGTTTAATAGTGCAAAGCAGTGTAATCATGTTTGATTTTCTTTATTGCTAACTCTGCATGGAGATCTGAAAGCAAAAGAAAAAAAAGAAGAATCACTATTAATCTACGCCAGATAACATAGACCTTAAATGAAAATGTAAAACAGTGGGCTTAAAATGATGTTCACGATGATTGCAGCTTCTGATTTACAGGAAAAAAACCAACAACCTGTGATAGAACGCTCTTTTTCCCTACTGTGTTTTCTGCATATCCTATGCACTGTTTACATGCTAAAAGTAAAGCACCTTTTTAAGATTAGAATTTGGTTTATCTCAAGCAAAACCTGGTGATATTTTATTAGAGCAGATAAGCATGGGAAGTGGGATTTGGTTCTGGTCTGCAAAGACTTACAAATTTTGACTACTGGTAGCTGAGAAATCTGTTCCACAAGAATAAATACTGAATCACCCTGAAAAAGCTCAATCTTCAGAGAGTTTCACAGATAAGTATGATGTTCTGATTTCAGACTTATTTACAAAAGCAATTGGAAAAATACATGAGTAATTGTTCCTGAAGAATTGTTGCTAAATTTGGAGCAGATGCAGTGGTATTCAGGTTGTTTTGGGTAACATTAGAAAAAAGATGCTGAACTTATGTGTCTGTTCAGAGTTCTGGGCCATGTGAATAAACAGACTGTATATTCAAGGTTTGATATTACTCATACTGGAAGCACTGGAAAATTGCAATTGATTTCCTTGAGACTTTTCTAGGTCTCATGCATACATCTGGCCTTGATGCCCTCTGTTCCACTGAACACCATTAAGAAAACAACTTTTGATTATCTGCAGAAATGCTGATGCAACCAGCAAGTTTAGTACAAGCAAAACTTCATTTGGAGCAAAGGCAATGTGGCAATGAATACCTTGCGTTTTCATTAGAGCAGCAAAACCAGCAATTCTTGCCAAATGATTATTTTTATTTTTATTTATTTTTTATAGAAAATGACTGTGAAGAATAATGTCTGTCACTGCTCAAGAACAAGAGTTACAGAGGAACATAAAGTTATATTTAATAAGTAATGAATGAATGGCTCATCACTACTTTACTGTAATAATCCAAGTAGGAGTAAAAAAGACACATAATTCTAGTAGGAATGACTGTTAAATAAATAGAGACAACTTGTTACTCTGTAGGTTAATTATTTTGGTCCATGGTGGGCCTTGTCATATGAAATCATGAAAGACATCTCTGTAGACTCATTAGACTTAGTTGATATGGAAGAAGTCAAATATAAAAAGAAATAGAGTAACTCTTGGCTGTTGCAAGAATTTTTTCATGATTCATATTTTCAGCATGCAAAGCAATCTCAAGCTGCTCCTGCTCATCCCATGTCTGTTGTTCTAGAAACATGCTTTCTATATGTAAAATAATCACACACAAGATTGAGGATTTATTGGCAGATGAGTTCTTCCCATTATTTGGAAGGTCACTTTAAAGTTCTCTCACAAGAATCAAAGCAATTACATTAATGTGATATAAGACCTTAGCTCAGGTAGAAGGTAACTCATCAGCTGAAATGCATTAAACTTTAAATGCAACCCTCCCTTGCTAATTCAAAAGGAAAGGGATTAACTTAGAGCATCATGCTTGCTGGTTAACATAGAAGATAACTGCTAGCTGAAAGGTAATGATTTCAATATGTTACTGCTATCCTCTTCTTAAATGCACATAATCTCAATAACATAATATCGTTTCTGTTTTTTTGACTGGATGACTTAGGCTTTGTATGGTTGAGTAATAAACTAATGAGTAACAAAGAGAAAGCAATGTTTTCCAAACAACAATTTAGATGTCCTTGTATTGAAAATTCCTTATTTTGCAAACATTTTGCATGTTAATAGTGATAATTTAGATAATTAAGTATGAAATGTCAGCTAGTGATACAATCTGCCCATATCTACTCATGGAAGAATATCACTATGCCCTGAATTTATCAGCTGTCTGTGTTTGTAGATGCTGCAAACTCTGAGCTTTTAGCCACATAATGCAGGGCCTCACCTTCTGCATTCAATTCCAATCAACCTTTCCTTGAAAGGTTATGGCAAGATTATACTAAGTTCAAAGACAGGCGATGTGAATAACTAAGGCAGTTAAAAACAGTAAGTAAGGAGACTGAAAGTTCTCCTTCTATATGGACAATTTTTTTCTAGGACTTCTCCAAAGTCAGCTGTTTGAAAGAAGGGGTAGTGGATAATATGGAAGAATATTAGAATATATATATTTATATATGCGTGTGTGTGTCTATGTAGCCTGGCTCCTATTCCTTCTATCTCATTTCCCGTTGTGACAGTGTAGAAACCAAAAAATGCAACATCCATTTGATCTGCGTTCTATGGACTTTTCCTGCAGGAACTGTACAGATTTTAGCTTAATAATGTACGTATGTTTTCAACCTGTTTCCTCTTGGCAAAAATTTCACAAGAAATTATTTCTACTTCACCTCAGAAGCTGCAAATGGTAGTAGCGTTTTCAGAAAAGGAGGAGAGACCCACTACTTCAGTGTGTTAATAGCAATTCTAGAAACACCTCAGTACTTGCTATATGAGGTGATTCATCTTTTACCCTAATGTTTCTGGTAGTTTTCCCTAACGCACTTTTGTAATTGAGCTATTTCGAGATAAATATATTGATATGTATACAGATGTACTTTT
>JAOWBP010053577.1:0-10961 GCA_028571105.1 Tragopan temminckii
AGGCTGAACAAGCCCAGCTCCCTCAGCCTGTCTTCATAGGGGAGGTGCTCCAGTCCCCTGATCATCTTTGTGGCCCTTCTCTGGACCCTCTCCAACAGCTCTCTGTCTTTCTTGTACTGGGAGCTCCAGATCTGGACACGGTACTCCAGATGGGGCCTCACAGGGGCAGAGTAGAGAGGGACAATCACCTCCCTGTCCCTGCTGGCCACCTCTCTTCTGGTGGAGAAGTTGCTGAAGACACCAATTGAGATGGCCTTCCAGTCCTTGAATGGAGCGTATTAGCAGAAGGGAGCTGGCTTTTTACCCGGTCTGATAGTAATAAGACAAGGTAGAATGGCCTTAAAAAGGAAAAGGGGGGATTTAAGTTAGACTTCAGGCAGAAATTCTTTACTTGGAGGGTGGTGAGACCCTGGCACAGCTGCCCAGAGAAGCTGTGGTGCCCCATCCCTGGAGGTGCTCAAGGCCAGGTTGGATGGGGCCCTGAGCAGCTGAACACACAGCACAGGTTGCGGCTGGGTGGGCTTGGAGATCTCTTCCAACCAAAGCCATTCTGTGATTCTTTCACTCTGCTGAGGCTGGTGTTGTTGTACTAGTAACAAGCTGTGCTGGCTCCCTTCTCTGGTCTTTCATCATTCACTAAAGGAGAAGTGACAAAAGCATATATTGAGTTACTGGAAGCCAGTTACTTCAGCCAGGGAACAAGGCCCAGAGATGTTGTCCTACTTCCATTCTTGGAGGGACTCAAGGCTGGAGAAAGCCTGGAACACCCTGCTCTGAACCTAGTGCTGACCGAGCTGTGTGGGAGGCTGGACTGAAGACCTCCTGGGATCCATACCCATTCGAAACAATCTGGGATTTTTTCAGGAACAAAAAGTAAGGTAACAAATCACCAGTTTCACTCCTCAGATAAAAATCAGTTATGATACGGAGCTCATGTTCTTGCTCAAAGGCTCTTCACTGCTGTGTCAACTATGGTCAGCCGGAACATTCAGAAGTTGGTCAGGGGTGAGCCTTCAAAGAGAAATGGTCAGAGAGGGACAGGCAGAGAGAAATACCTAATCCCTTATTTCCTTAGGAAACCAGTTTAAAAATAACTCTGCATGCAAATAAACACTTCGGTTTTCCAAAGAGCTGACTTCCTGTGACAGTCTGGCCTCAGGTGCTGCATGATGCTGATCTCTGCAGTCAGCCTAAGTGACGATATTGGAGGTCCTGCAGTATCACCACCTACCTTTGCCCTTAATTACATGCTTTACATCATCTATTTCTTGTTGTAGGGTAATTATGAGGACAGGAAGTCTGCAGAAAGTGCTCATTTACATTATGGAGCCTTTTCCCTCTGCAGTTTCGCTAATTGATGCATGTCATGTTTAGATATCTCAGAGGACATCTAAAAGATGTTCACTAAGCACCAGATATAATTGCATTTCAACATTTTTCCCCCACACTGGAACTGGAAAGAAAATTACAGTTGCAGGAAACTGCAATACAAAACAGTGCACAAGCAACCCAGTGCATGAAGCATAGCTGTCAGAAGTCTGTTTGCCCTTAACTTTTCAATATGGCAACACCGACCGCGTTAAGTACAGCACCTCTTGTCATATTACAAACATGCATGCTGATGTAGCTTTCTATGAGAGCACACAGCCTGCAAATATCCACCTGCATGTGCCATCCTTCCTACTGCAAACACATCACCCAGGCAGCCCCTGCCGCAGTCCTCAGGACAGCAAGCAGCATGTGGCCATTCAGCCTTTAGGGACTGACAGGAGGATGCACTTCCCCCTTCCTCTCCACTTCATTGTAGTTGGTTGGTGGACATTTGCAGCAGGAAGGAGGGAAGGAATGCTTGGCACAGGAATGTTTGATTTTTATTTCTATTTTTATTTATTTATTTATTTATTTTTGCAAGGAATGAGCAAGTATTTTCTAATTGTGGAAAATCTGTAGACAGCTGGCACACAAAGTGCTGCCTCATTTCTGGTACATGAGCTTCAGACTTGCAGGGAGCAGAATGAAACTGTTGCTCCTGGAACATACTGACAGAGTTTCATTGACATAATTAATTCCAGTTAGCATGCCTTATGCAATAAACATTTCATTTCAATGATATTACTGTGTTGACTTGATATACTTGAATTTTCCAAGGTGTCTTACCTTACAGTCTGTCGCAATATTTTGCATTATGAAGGTTTTATAGAATAGACATGATAGGAGTAAACACCCTCTCCACTGACAGGTATTCAAGTTCTTCGTCTGATAATGAGACCATGAGAACTGTGTGGGCCTGTTTTAGCAACACCCCCAGATGCAATCCTTGCTGCAATACTGTATTGTATTCCCACTCTCTATTCAGGCAACAATGCCAAATCTTCACTGATGACGTCAGTGGGTGACTGAGGAGCTGGAGGAAAGTAAAACCTAGGAGAACGGGTCATCCTTATGGAAGGGAGCACTCGGTAAATGGTCACAAGACAACAAAACCACATTTTTGTGGAGCTAACAACTAGGCGCTGCCTCCGGGCACAGGACGTATGTCACACTGGTAGGGTGGGAGGCTGTCCTTCTTAAAGCTTGTCCAAGTCCAAGCTGAGGAGCTCAAAAGACAAAGATAGGCCCAAGATGGCTATCAGTTTGGAGAGAGCTACTAAAAAAAGGTGCGGAGGGAGAATGGGAGCCACTGCAACTGAGACACAGCTCAGTCCAGATACTGGCACATGGAAGAGACATCAGATGCTAGGGGACATCTCATGCTTGCCAATAAGGATAGTAGTTGAAACTGGCCAATTTTTAAGATTTTAGCTATATGTCTGCATGGTATCAACTATAAACATCGGCCTGTTTTCCACCGAAATTCACCAGATTTCTTACTTCCTTTTCTACCACACTCTTCCTATTTTTTTATCAACAGTTCGGTGCTTGAGTTCAGGTAAGTGAAGCAGAGAGGACATTAAAAACAGCCAGGATCAGTGCTGAGAGGAAACATGTTCTCACTACACTTTCAAAGTCAGACAAAACAAAACAGACTCTTTATAGATCTGAAGAAATTACTCCCCCACAGCAGGTCAGGCTGTCACAGACAGAGTGAGTGGGCTGTTTGCCCTCTGCAATATACTGCATAGATTGCCAGCAAGCATAATGAAGCTAAGTCTCAGAAACAAGTCCCTAGGACTTCATCTCCTGCTCTTGGCATAATTTAATCTCCTAAAAAGGGTAATAAATTTGTTCAGGCTGAAACTCTTGGCAGGAGAGCAGGAGGAATTTTATTATAATGCTGATCAGTTTCCCTGGTTTCCAGTTCTGCAGACCTTGTGGCAGAGAGACAGGACAGCGGGCTGGACCGGGGACCTAGAGCGACCCAGAAGCTCTAAGGACTCACACTGGCAAATGAAATATGTGATTTCAAGAAAGTTAAATACATGAGGCCTCTGATTTTCTAAAGGTGGGCCTACTATCTACTGAAGTCCATTCAAACAATATTCTGAATTCACTGCTCCATCCTGAAGATAAGACTCAATACTGTCTTTCCTTCAGACTCACTCTGTATCATAAAACACAGTGTTCCCTTTCCCTTCATATGTTTTAAACTGCTGGACTTGACTATATACTACAAACTGATGAAGCTAGGATCTGCCTTTTTGGAGGAGGGGAAAAAAAAAAAAAAAAGAAAGAAAAGAAAAATCTTTCAGACTTGCATAGGAAGCGCACAACTCCCAGAAACCTCTGTCCAGAAAAGAGGTCTCAGATGCTTAGATTTTTGCGGTCAGGATAACTCATTGTGCCGTTCAGTCTAAGCCCCTGCTTTGCAGCCTATTGGAAAAAAATCTCAGGCTGCCTGGAAATGTTTCCCTGGCTCAGCTGGGAAACACAAGCCACCCGAAGAAGAGGCTTCAATTTCTATTCAGTACTACATGGTTTTGTAATTATTTTGAGACCCTAGTGGCCGCTGGGAAATAAACTCAGGATTGTTCATTCTTTTAAGGATTATACCTCCCTCACACAACAAAATTAAAATAACAAAGCCTGCCGTAAAAAGCATTTGCCCCAGGCTCAGAAACACAATAACATAGTTTGACTGCTAAAAAAGGTGAAGAACTCACCCCAGATTTTAGAGAAAGTCAGATGCAAAGGAAAGCATTGATGTTTCTAAAGCACTGAACCAATATCCCATCTACAGACCCATCAGCTCCTTGAAGAGTACACCCAGACTAGCTTCAAACCCAATCGATGCTCTAAGAAGTATTGCTTACTGCCTAGTAGTGGCTGCGGCTGAGGGCTGTGAGCCCAGCAGTGCATGGAGATGCTTCATTTCACATGACAACTGCTGAGACGCCTAGGTACACCAGACCTGCATTGCTGAGGGTTCACCCATAGGGTTAATCCCAGCTCCCAGGTACAGGAGTGGCACTGAGTGCTGCTTCTGTGCTCAACAGCGATGTCAGCATGTGAGGATCCTGCCGTCTGTGCACAGACCACAGAGAGTGCAATTAATGCTACACTCAAAACACTTTGTTCCCTCAACTTCTGAGCTCTCCTAGTGGGGAGGGGGAAGGGGGAATAAAAACTCTTCTGATGTAAAAATGACTTTCCTTTTGAGGAGACAGTTATCTAGCACTAAGGTTGTATTCTCCCTCCACCTCATCAAATCCAACCAAGAAGAAGCACGTGGGAATGAAATTACACCACTGCTGCCTTCCTGAGTACCACAGGCTGTCACAGCCATTTTGGGCTTGGTTTCATGCAGCAACAGTATTGTCACTTTCTTGGTGGGCTGCAATAGCAGACAACTATCTGTTTCTATGGGTGTCTAATTTGTAGCTTGTTCTCCCAGCTCCCTCAGCTGCTCCCCATAAGTGCCTCAGACCCATCACAACTTTGTTGCCCTTCTCTGAACACACACCAGGGCCTCAGTGTCTTTCTTGTAGAGAGGGACTCAAAACTGAACACAATACTCAAGGTGCAGCCTCACCAGTGCTGAGTACAGAGGGATGATCACTTCACCGCTCCTGTTGACAACGCTATTTCTGATACAAGTCAGGATGCCATTGGCCTTCTTGGCCGCACTGCTGGCTCATGTCAGCTGAGAACTGACCTACACCCCCAGTCCATTTCCTCTACACATTCTTCCAGCCACTCTGCCCTAAGCCTGTTGCATTCCCTGGGATTGTTGTGGCCAAAGTGCAGGACCCAGCACTTGGTCATGTTTAACTTCATCCCGCTGGCCTCAGCCCAGCAATCCAGCCTGAACAGACCCTGCCCTTAGGCAGAACAACGCTTCCTGCTAGCTTGGTGTCATCCGCGAACTTACAGAGGGTGCACTCAGTGCCCTCATCATCAACAAAGATATTGGATAGGCCCCACTACTGATTCCTGGGGAGCACCACTCATGACTGGTTACTGGTTAAATCCATAGCTGGATTTAATTCTATCCACCAGCACTCTCTGAGCCCAGCCATCCAGCCAGTTCCTTACCCAGCAAAGAGCATACCTGTCCAAGCCACGGGCTGCCAGCTTCTCCAGAATACTGTGGGAAACTATGTCAAAGGCTTTGCTAAAGTCTAGGTACACTACATGAACATCCTTTCCCTAATCCACCAGGCAGGTCACTAGATCATAAAAGGAGAACAGGTTGGTCAAGCAGGAAGTGCCTTTCATGAACCCACGCTGTCCAGGCCTGATCCCCAGTTGTATTGCATATGCAGCATGCGGCATGTGTAAGACAAAGAGCCTTTTCACACTCGGGAAGAATAAGTTGACTGAGAAAGGTCTCTCAAATCATAGAATCACGTACTCGTTAAGGTTGTAAAAGACCTCTAAGATCACCAACTCCAACAATCAGCTCATCCCACCATGTCCACTAGCCATGTCCCTCAATGCCACATCCATACAGTTCTTGAACCTCCGTAACAGTGATTCCACCACCTCCCTGGGCAGCCTGTGCCATTGCATCACTGCTCTTTCCGAGAAGTTTTTCCTCATATACAACCTGAACCTCCTCCTGTGCAATTTGAGGCCATTACCTCTTGTCCTAAGTAACACAGCTCATATCCCTTTATATGCCCTATTTGCTCCAAAGATCTTATGGACCAAACAGTCTTCAAACCATAACTATAGTTCTTTTTTGAACCTTCAGACACTTTTCCCTAACACAGCAGTAATTTCTGAAGAAAAGCTTGGCTCTTGCCATACTTCAGAGATTATCTTGATCTTCTCTCAGCCAAGGTTGCAAGGATATATTTGAATGAACTTTTCATGCAACCCTTCAGCAATAGTTTTGTGGAATGGCTGAACAGTTGTATGCTCACCTCAAAAACCACCACTCCTCCTCTCTGTAATCTTAGTAACTCAGTTATGATACAGAGTGCCCTGAACTGGTGCTGCAATGCTCGTATAACTGGGAATAAATTTTTGGCCAAGGAGAAAGGAACACATTTACTATTAAAAGAACAATGTTTATTATGAAAATGTGCAGTGGGTATCTTCAAACTTGGTCTCTACTTTATGTGGTTATGACACACTCTAGAAGTGTTTATGGGTTTATATATAATCATTATTATCATTATTAGACTTTCAACACTCAAAGACTTCAAAGGTTCCAGGTGAAATGCTATGTCTTCATATCTTGGGCCAAGGTTTAATGAGGGACTCAATTTTTGGAGGTACAACTAATTGCTAGTACCAGTGGTATAGCTTGAACAGCTGAACACATCAGGGAAGCCATAAACCACACAAGATCCACTAGGTAAGCTGTAAGCAAGATAGGGGGAGGAGGAGGTTTTTTTTGTTGTTGTTTTTTTTTTTTTTTTTGGTCAACAATACAACTATACTGTTCTCTCTTTTGTCACATCCCTTTACTTATTTCTATATGAAAGGAACAAGACAAGGCACTGCTTCTCACCTCTGAAAGTTAATGCTCACTCTGTGAGGTTTGAGCCTTGCAGGAATTAGTCTGCTTAGATTTTTCTTAAATCACAGGACTATCCCCCTCAACTGAAAAAGGCACACAAGTGAGAAGAGTACTTGAAACCTTGAACACAGCCACAGACACCACCATTTACTTTAGGAGAGTGGCTTTTCCCTAAAGGGCTGTCTGCATTTTGCCTCCAATCCTCAGAGAAGCCCTTGGCTGAGAGATAACTTTATTTCAGAAGAGGGAGAATCCAACCATTCAGAAGCAGATATGCAGCTGGTGCCTCTTCAGCTCTCCTGTATCAAATGTTACACATGACCTCTGCTGAGGTTTATTTTATGCTGAGTCTTTTCAGGATGCTTACAGGCTTAAAGGAACAGGGAAAAAATGGTGCTTGTTGGGGCAGTTAAAAACATTTGAAGAAACAGTGGATGGCCACGTACATCTTGAAAACCTGACCTTTCATCTTTGCCGCTCATACCCAGTTAAGGATGGGGACATGTGGGGTAATGGAGGCACTGGTATTTGTCGGACTCATCACGAAACATAACAAATGTACCAGAACAAGAAAGAGCAACCTACTGCAGATTGAAGTACCTAGACATAATGGGAACAAAGGCCAGGAAATGAACAAGAACAGGCCTGGGATAACCAGTTCTGAGGAAGAAAAGATGAAAGACTTCCACTGACTTGAATCGAAGTTGGGTGAAAGGCTTGACTGTGTATGCCTTGGTGAGGCAATGAAGGTACAGATGCAAGGCTGCAGAAGTGTTAGAATCAGACATAAGAAGGGGTCTGCTGCAGATCAAGGGGGCAAGGAGAGCAGGATTTCTTATCTGGATAAGAAGCAAAAGGCTAAATGTACAACAGAGCATATGAAATTACTACAAAACTTCTGTTGAAATTAGGGGAAACAACGTCCCCCTCACTACTTTGGTGGCATCTAATGCTTGTGGCCTAAGCAGGATTACTTACCTGAATTAACTGAGCTGTAATGCTCCTTGGTTAGGTTACATGGACTTGCTCTCAGAGCCAGATCTGTAAACCAGGTCACTTAAGCCTTCTGAATACAGAACACACCAATAAATATGCTGTAAGAACAACCCTGAACAGGTACTGAACAGGTTTAGTGGGTTCTCAGCCCACAAGGTGTCTGCATGTCCCTTTCTTGCCACTCCCAGCCCTGCATGGCTGACTGGAGCATCACAGAAAGGCAGCAGAGGCAGGGGTAGGCAAATCTGCACGAAGTCCACCAACAGTGAGATGGGCCGCCCCTTGCTAACACAGCCATGAGCCTGGCCTCCTCCAGACACCTGCTTGGAACCAGGAGTGTCCCTCTGCACAGAGGAGCTGGCCATTTTCACATTGTCATGCCACAGGAGCACGAGATGAGGGATGCATCTGTCACGGCTGTGAGGTCAGACTGGTCAGACTGCATGTTCTAGCAGGTGCGTCACCAGCCAGAGGCTGATTTTAGCCCTTCTTCAATGCCCAGGAAGCAATACAGTGCAACCTATTCTATCATGTGAAAAGGAAACAAAATTACTTTATTAGCAGGTAATGGGATTAACACTGGGAATTTCCACAGTATTTCAGAAGGACACTAGTCTGATCCTCATAGTCTGATCCTTCAGAGGTTACACTGGGAGACACCAGCTTAGTAGATGAGAACACAACAGTGCTGCATGTCATTTTTGATCATATGAGTAATCACTTTGAAGTCTAGGGACCGAGTTACATGCATACTCAATCTGCCAGCAAAGGGCACTAATTTGCATGTTTCGAACATGTATTTAATTTCTGAAGCCAGTAATTACAAGTACAAACAAAAAGCCTCAAATTTAACAAGACTGCCTGCCCATACAATCACACAACTGTAGGAAGTCACTGCAAACCCATTCCAAAATCAACACGTAAGTTTTTCTCGTTTTAAACCAGGCCTTTAACACCCCGTATCGATATAAGTAGATGGATTTCTTCAGTGCTGCCTATTTGTACCTGTGAAAGCTGTTATATCATTAAACCACCTCTTAGTGGCATATTCCCAGCTGGGATGAAGGGATACGAATCCCCTGACAAGTAAAACTATGGTAATTTACATCAGCAGATGCTCTGGCCCCCGCAGTAGCCTCTGTTGTTCTATTGCGAAAAGAAAATTAATGGCTGTGTTTGTTATCCCTCTGCGCTTTAAACAGCGCCTGATTCTTATTTGCACTCAGCTGTCCTTACATCACTCCAGCTTTGGAAGAGGCCTCTGAGAAAGTGGGATTTCCAGAAGGAGACCTCATGGTCTTTGTTCCTGTTCCTCCTGGAAAAAAATAAAATCATCTGGAACTCACGCAGAAGCTGCCATGTGAAGAGTACTGGATGTGTTTGAAATGAACTTCTATGGGGTGCTGACAACAGCTGCAGAGGGGTTAATGGGAGATATGGAAAAGGTTTTTGAGAGATGTCTGTGCTGTAATTACGCAAACAGATTGTTCCGTGTTTTAGAGTGAAGGTCACTTCATTTTTTAATGTCACTTTAAAAACAATAAAGGACCCTTAAAAAAAAAAGTCCTCCTTGGAACAGCAGTTGATACAACTGCAGAAGGTACGTAGTAAATAGAATAGCTCAATAACAGGTATTCATCCAAAAAGTTTGCTTATTAAATGCTTAAGCATTTAATGTGGAGGAAGTTTGTGACAGTTTGCAAAACAGCACACAGGAACTGATGACAACAAGTACAGATGGCACTGAGGATTTAGGACTCAGCTGTTTGGTTTGGTGTTTTCACTAAGATCCTGAAGAGAACTTTTTTTCCTACAGCAGTCACATCAGTGGGATTGACATAATTATTTGCTGTTCTCATATCTATCCATTCCAACAACTCCAATCCTATAAACCCAATCAACAGTTTTGATGTGGGCAGATGTTTCCAGCCTAAGAAAGAAACATTCATAGTATTTCAGAAAAGCAGAGCTCAGTGCAAACTGGAAACGTTGGTGCTGAGAAACCAAAAGAACAGATGAGTGAAAGAAGTTCCATAAACATCTCAACAGGGAGAGAAAGCTTCTGTGAAGGCTTAATGTACACTGAGAGAAACAAAACTACAGATAACCTGGTTTCATTATTTCTGACACTCAAAGTTAATAACCTTATTTATTTCTATTGTTACGGATCTGAGTTTCTCAGTTTTCCTCTCAGCACTTCAGTTGGTTCAGAAGAGTGCTAGGATGATGCAGGTTAAAACAGAAGAGGAGCACAAAGGAGTTGTCAGTTGACCTATTCTTTACAATACATTTTGTTCTTTGCTCAATTACTAAAACACTCATAAAGCTACTATGCATTTACACCCTTTCTAAATCTCTTTTTATGAATGACACAAATGACCCATATACCAAGAATGTAGCAAAAATACTCCATGCTCTATGAAAGTCCCATCTGATAATCTTGTCTTAAAACACCCACACCCCCAGGAGGGCTCAGCTACTGTTTGGGCACTGAAAGCCCTCCACTTCCTAAGAATTGTACAACTCACATTCAAGCTGAGATATTATTTAAGCGCCTCAAACAGAGCCTGATTTTGCTTGTTATCACGTAGGTAAACACCCTCTCAGGCTGGCAGCTGCCACAGCAAGAAAAGCTTTGGGTCAGCTAGTTCCTTGAGAGATGGAGTCCTCCACAATAACTACAGAAGGCTGCAGGGACAAGAGAATATCTAACACAGTGATGTCCATTACTACACGACAATGGAGCAAAGCTTTGGGCCAACAGAATGTAAACCACACTGCTATTTCTAATTAGGAACCACCAGTTTCATCATTAGGCAAGAACACAATGCACTAGAGATGACTTGGGGAAAATTGGGAGTATTCTGCAGGAAGGTGAGGGGGGGAGCTTTTAAAATTTGCTAATACAATGAAACGGATGTAAAGCAAATTGCACCATGTAAACAAACTTCTGCTTTATAATGTGCAAACCTCTAAAAATCAGAGAAGACTATTTCTGGACTCCCAGATTGCCGTAAGGGAGCAGCTAAATGGTGTAAATTATTCTTACTGTGTCAGA
>JAOWBP010053578.1:0-10960 GCA_028571105.1 Tragopan temminckii
TTCCCCTTTTATAAGAAAATGAGATTTCTCAAATATTGTGGATTCTTCCATGACTCAGAACAGAAGGATATGCTGGTATGGCTAAAGGGTCAGATCTAAACACTAAACAATCTTACATTTAAAAACAACAACAACAACAAGCTAACAAAAAAGTTATAACCTAGGTCTTTTTTATTCTTTCCCAGATTTTCTGTATCAGATGTTACCACAGAACCAACAGTCACAGCTTCATAGAAACACTAGTTGGAGAGAACCTCTAGGAGCCTACATGATGCCATCATGGCGTACAACTTTCTCAGGAGAGGGAGTGGAGGTTTAGGCACTGATCTCTTTTCACAGAATCACAGAATGTCAGGGATTGGAAGGGACCTTGATGGATCTAGTCCAGTCCCCCTGCCAGAGTGATAGGACTGGCAGGAATGTAATGAAACTGTGTGAGATTAGGTTAGGGTTAGGTATTACTTCACTAATGGAAAGTGTTTGACTTTTTTTCTGTCCATCTAATAACTGCAGCATTCAGGTAGGCTACCTCATAGTTACACATTCAAAAGAAAGGCTGTGAAATGAAGCATCAAATCTCAATTTAGTAAAAATCATAATTTAGAAAAAAAAAAGTGAAGACTTCTGCAGTTGAAAGAATTATATATGCAACTAAGAGAAAGCGCAGTGATATTTGTCCAGTAGGGTGCAAAGAGTGGCTGTCTCCTTCAACTGCTCAAGCCCATATTTGCTTGTTTACTGCTAGGGCCCATTCCAAGCTGGGCAAGCTACCAAATTCATATCTGCAGATTCATCCAATGGCAATGTTGAGCATGTTCTCAGGGATACACAGATACACGCACACAGACGGAACATCGACATGGATGTCTGCTCTGCTTGCAGAATCACAGAATTGCAGGGCTTGGAAGGGATCTTTGGTGTTCATCTCCATTGTTTAAGCAGGTTCCATTTAGTAAGTTGCACAGAAAAGCATCCAGATAGGCTTTGAGTATCTCTGGAGAAGGAGACTCCAGAAGGAGCACAGCTTCTCTGGGTGACTTCCAGTGCTTTGTCAATCTCAAAGAAAAGAAGCTTTTCCTCATGTTCAGCTGAAACTTACTATGTTCTAGTCTGTACCCACTGTTCCTTGCTCTGCTGCTGGGCACTACCAAGAACAGCCTGGCCCTATCCACTTGGCTCCCAGCCTTTAGATATTTACGTAATATTCTCTCTCAGTCTTCTCCAGGATGAATAATTGCAGATCTCTCAGCCTTTCATGAGATGCTACAGGATCTCAGTCATCTTTGTAGCCCTCTATAGTAATTCTCTGTCATTTTAGAACTGGGAAGATCAGAAGCTGGTTCCACTGGTCCCCCAGAAGCTGATTTGGGTGCACACATTTCTCCTACCCCAGAGCTGGGAAGAGAACATCCCACTGGCTTCTGGAGTGCTGCAAGGGCTCCACTGGCCCCAGGAGTTGTCACCACAGTCCATGTGCCTACAGCTCTGACCTGGCTCCAGGAGCTGAAACTAAATTCATTCACACAAGCACAGGTCTCATCTGGAATTGGAGTGTGATCATTCTGTACATGAATATATGAGAGAGAGTGAGAGTTAAGAAAATACTGTAATGAGAAAAAAATAAAAAAATAAAAAAAATAAAAGAAGATAGGGCAGACTGTTGATAAACTGTGGGGCTCATCCAGAAAAATGTACTAACTGCTCTGTTTTATGTACAGCTGCCCCGTTACTACCCTTTTCTACCTTCTCTGTTCTTCCTAATTCCCCTTGCTGGAATAAACATTCCCACATTCTCATGTATATTCATCAATTATTGTGACTGACCAAACCAGATTTCTTGACATCATTGCCTCAATTTCTTATTATTTTTTATCACATTAGAAAAGGTCTTTGACCAGAAACCCTTGAAGGAATAGAAATTCTTATAGATACACTTATAGTCCTTGTGGAGTCATGCTGAGTTTTCTCGATCTTTCTATATTGTCCATTGTATTAAATTGTGTCTCCTTTTCTCAAATATGCAACAAAAATCTCAAGACATCAAATGACCTGCAGGAGCATTTCTAGTTGTGAAAGGATCAAATTAAACATGAAATATCAACACTTCATATGTGGTTCTACTTTGCTAAGATTTTTTGGAAATTAGTTAAGAATCTGTTTCCTCTAGTGCTAAGCTTATGTGGTGAAAATCTGTGGTACATATGTGTGCATCCGGGAACATGATACTTGGGAAACAAACTGGCTTTAGCTTCCACAAAATGATATTGGTAGCCAATGGGATCCAGATGCCCACTGATGTAATCCCATTCATTTCTCAGAGCCATAGCACAAATTAATCAGAAGAACAATTTTTCCTCAGCTATTAGAAAGAAGTGATCTATTATCTCTGGGTAGTGGGAATCTTGTCTCCAGAATGTCAGCAACATGTTTTTTATAATGATTTTAAAATATAGTCAATGCCATTTTGCTCTGTGTTAATCCTTATGAAATTAATAAAGTATGTTTCCACTGCTGCTAAATTAGCAGTGCAGTCTGCCTAATAAACTATGTTTTGCTGTCTTGGTTTTATGGGCAAAGTAATAAACTACAGTCTACAAAAGCAGCTTGATACAGTACAAGACAAACCTTTAAGTTTCTGCCTCGTTTAGAGTAAAAAATAATAAGGCACAGAATATTTTTAGATTAAAGACCATATGTTAAACAACTGACGTGATGAAAAACACAGAGTTTTTGATAATTGCATTTAAATGCTATTTTCATACCCTGTTGTGCATATGCAAGGTAGTCACTTGTAACTAGTAACAGCTATGGGTGAGAAGAAGGAACAAAGATATACATAATATGCCAAAAAATAGAGAAATCTCTTAATCTGTTGTGATTTATTGAACTCCTGATTGATTCTTATATGGTTTCTTTTCCACATTCTGAGGCCAGAACAGTAGAAAACATTTCTTTTTGCTTACAAATTCTGTTATTTTTTCCACCTGCTATTTTGACTTTGTTTGTTTAATGTGGAAAAAGGAGGAAAGGAAGAAAAAAAAAAAAAAGGAACAATTTTCTTCCAATTTCTTCATAAACAAATAAATAAGGAAATATCATTAATTAATAGAGACTTTT
Source organism: Tragopan temminckii (assembly GCA_028571105.1). Classification (NCBI taxonomy): domain Eukaryota; kingdom Metazoa; phylum Chordata; class Aves; order Galliformes; family Phasianidae; genus Tragopan; species Tragopan temminckii. The sequence continues at coordinate 3,118 of JAOWBP010053578.1, forward strand.
TATGTAACTGAGATTTATGAAGGCAGCTCCAAAAGTAATGCCTTTTATTTTATTATGTTAGCCTACAACAGCAGAAAGGCAGGTATTCATGGTATGACAGTAAAGGTTGAATTTTCACTACAATATTCCATTCAGTTTTGTTTCCGTGCTACAGATGGCAACAGAAGAGGGCAGTCTGACAAAATGGCATCTGACATGGAAATGTATATGTAGTGAAGGTGTGGAATTGAACTTCTCTGTGCAGATAAAAATGTACTCGCTGATATTCATTGATGCTTGCTGGCACTGATGGAGATGAAACAGTGGATATGAGCACAGTGAGGCAGTGGGTGGGGTGTTGTGTTTCACCACTGGCAACACTGAAAGTGGGTCACCTCACTGGTGAGGATTTTATGAGTACGACATGCAGGCTCTTGTTCATGATTGGTAAAAATGTCTAATGAGTGGTGGTAGTGATGCTGAAAAGTATTTTGTAGCTGAGAACTTGCTTTATCAAATAATGTAATTGTGCTTTTTTTTTTTTTTTTTTTTTTTTTCTTTTTTTTTTTTTTTCCTGTGGTAGTTTTCAGGAAATAAATAGGAGGAACTGCTTTTGGAGTGAACTACGTATAATTCAGTTGTTTAGAGGGCACATGGTTTATGCTTAAGTATGATTGTATTATCTAGAATAATAGCATTTAAAGAGATTTCATCCCAGTTAGCAGTATAACTCCAAATTCCATTTTTATTTATACCAGAGTTTAGTCTCCTTGTACTGCTAAAGACAATCTAGTCCCAATAATGTTAATAAGATTTATTAATATTTACATCAGGTATTGGATTCATAGAATCGTAGAACCATGGAATCATGAAGGTTGGAAAAGACCTACAAAATCATCCAGTCCAACCATCAACCTATCACCAACAGTTCTCACTAAACCATACACCTTAACACAGTGTCCAAATGTTCCTTGAGCACCTCCAGGGTTGGTGAATCCACCACCTCCCTGGGCAGTCCATTCCACTGCCTGACCACTCTTTCAGAGAAGTAGTATTTCCTAACGTCCAGCTTGAATCTCTTTGGTGCAACTTGAGGCCATTTCCTCTAGTCCTATCACTAGTTGCACGAGAGAAGAGGCCAACCCCCAGCTCACTACAGCCTCCACACAGGCAGTTACAGAGAGTGATGAGATCTCCCCTGAACCTCCTCTTCTCCATACTGAACAATCCCAGCTCCTTCAGCAGCTCCTCATAAGGTCTGTGCTCCAGAAATGATAAGACATAATAAAAGTAGACCCTCATACTAGAAATTCCGTAAGAATGGGAAATCACCTAAACACTGTGGTGGAATATGGAAATAGATTTTCAGTGGTTCTAAATCTGAAATTAAACAACACTTTAACTACACTGCTATGCACATCGGACAACAACATTTAACTTCAAAAGCATTCATTTCTCTTTGTGATAAGTGAAAAGTGAAACTTTATAAAATTTGTCTTGAGATGTTTATGTCCTATTCTAAGTGTTTCCGAAGTCTGATTTTAAAAGAATGAAGAAAATTAAAACTTGATAATGGTTACACATATTATATCCACAAACAGTACACTTTAAGGTTTGCATTGTTGATTTTGGTTCTCTGTAGAAAAGTTATACTAAGATTTCTTTAATGTTATCCCCTTGAAACTTGGATCCATCGAAAAATTTCTGACTGATTTCATTTTCTTAGTGTTTTACCACTGCTGGTGGTATTGACAGAACAGTTGTAGATTGCTTCAAATAAATCCTGAAATAAAGCAAAAGAAGAGATCTATTTGTCTACATCCAAAGTTGCTCTCCCCGGTTATATTTCTCAACAGGTAAATTTAACTCTTATAAGACGGTCTCAATGTCTTTAAGAGGAAATTCCAATTATCCGGCAAGGAATGAGCAGTGACTGGAATAAAGGAGAAAGTGGCTTAGAGGCAGAGATAATGCATTGCTTCTTTCCTGAATAAAACAGATCAAAAAGTAGGTGATTCATTCCTACTTGTGAATACAATTGCTGGACTCATTTCATTTAAATTACTAATTCCAACGTTCTTCAGGATTTGCCTGTATACAAATGTAACATGGGGTATGAAAGCACAGTGGGAGGATAAAGAACAATTACGTTTCTACACTTCACACAAACAGCTCACAGGTATAGTTCAGAAACTCAGGTAGAGTTATAACACAGACAGATTCCAGATCCAAGTTAATGAAGACTATGTGGATTTGCCCTGTTGAGGCTCATTAAATCATAGAATCAGAAAATCATAGAATTGTGGAATCATAGCATCATAAAATAGCTTAGGTAGGAAGGGAATTAAAGACTGTCTAGTTCCAAATTCCACTGTTATGGACAGAGTTGCCAGCCACTAGATCAGATTGCTCAGAACCCCATCCAACTTGGCTTTGAATGCCTCTAAGACATCCACAGCTTCTCTGGGCAACTTGTTTCTGTGCCTTACCACCCTCTGAGTAAATAATTTCTTCCTAACATCTAACATACATTTTCCCTCTTGTCCTATAATTATAAGACCATGTTAAAAGCCAGTCCTCCTCCAGCTTTCAAGCTCCCTTCAAGCACAGGAAGGAGGTCTCTCAGAAGCTTACTCTTCTCCAGGTTGAACAACTCCAATTGTCTCAAATTTTCTTCATAGGAGATACTCCAACCTTTTTTTCACCACCATGGCCCTGCTCTGGATCCGCTCTAACAGATCTGCATTATTTTTTAACTGGAGGACCAAGACTTGAACACAATACTGAAGATAGGGACAATCACCTCCCTTGCCCTGCTGGTTATCTCTTTTTGTGCAGCCCAGGATATTGTTGGCCTTCTGGGCTGCAAACGCACATTGCTGGCACATGTTCAGCTTTCTGCCTACCAGAACCCTCAAGACCTTCTCAGCAGGGCTGCTCTCAATGAATTCTTTTCTCAATATGTACACAAATCTGGGATTACCCCAACCCAAGGTCAACTCATTGCACTTGGTGTCATCCGCAAACTTGCCAAGGATACACTCAATCCCACGGTCTATGTCACTGATAAAGATGTTGAAAAACATCAGTCTCAAGATGGAGCCTTGTAGAACATCTCTTGATCAGCCTCCACTTGGACATAAAGCCATTTGCTATACATAGTATCTACACTGGATGGTATTTTGCCGTGTAGACATGCACTATGTAAAATCCACTGAATTTGCCAACATCAGTTGAGATTTCATGGTTTTCCATAATGAAGAGATAAAAGAAGTAGTTCATATGCTTTCCTGGAAAAAATATTTAAATATTTTACCAACACAACATGGACTGCTACTTGTTTAAAACTGTTCTTGAGAAAGTAATTAATCCCTTGGAATACTGGAGCACTTTGTTATCACTAAAAGAAGTTTCTTGTCTTTAAATGTAATATTGAGATCTCATGCGTATGTTAAATACTCAGGAGAACATACTTGTTTATGTATTTAATAATATTGAAATCTTGAATACATGAGTTTTAAGGTTTAAGGAGGAGAATTCTTGGAATGTACACTGGATTTCACAATGAAGTAATGCTTGAATACATTTTAGAACTACCTTTATGTGACATTAAGATCTTATAACACTTACTTTCTATGAAATATGTGCTTGTAATTCACAGACACATCTCACTAGTTGCTAAACTGAAATGAGTCCTGCAAACAGTGCATATTTAACTCAAATAAATGACAACTCCTGTCCAGCTTTTGGTAAATAGTCCATTTAGCATCCTAAGCATTAATTTACAAAACTACTTTTAAGCATGCATTTTTTACTAAGAAAAATGAAACAAAGAAAAAAATCCTTTTAGTTAGACTTTGTTAAGAGTTCTATTTGTTTTTGCCTATGATTTTGTGAAAGACTTCCTTCACTGTCCAAATTTCATAAAAAATTCCAGAAGTTTTAACATATCTGATGTATAGACAACATATTGTTTTCTATTCACATGCTCATTTCTTTCTTTACTGATGAGAATTATCAGTCAAATTAATGAATAATTTTTACACAATAAATAAAAAAAAGTAAAATAAAATATGAATAGTAAATAGTTGAAAGAACTGTTCTTAAGCAAGGCCTAAAAATAAAGTTTCTATTTACTCATTCTAATAATTATAATACTGACGTAGAAGCATGATTGATTTCCACCATGCTCACACACAAAAAATCTCTATAATATGTCCATTCAAGAACTCATGTTCTGTATGAATGTATAGATATATAAAGATGAATAAAGAGAGTATGAAAAAAAACTTTAAAATATTGTGATTAATATTTCAACAAACTACTGCTTTCTGTGTCATTTATGACTAAAGACAATTTGAACCACCTACTCCTCTCAAAATATTATAGTTGATGCCACTCATGAAGAAATATCTAGAAAAGTAAGAAATTAGTATTTCATCCAAATGACTGAGCCCAGTATAATTTCCTCTTCTTAAAGAAAAGCAATAGCAGGTATCACACTTGGCAAGAAAGTGATCATGCTAATGAAGTGATGTCATCGTTGTTACAAGATCATTATTCCAAGTCTATGTTAATTAATTCAATAAACTTCCTGTGAACAGTGTGTGGTGGCCACCCTCTTGGTTGGTACAGCAGTGATTTAACCAGAGACAGGCAAAGTTAAAACCTGATTTGTTACCCTGTGACCTAAAGTTACACTGCTGGGGAAGTAACAAGGCATGTCTTGTGTCAGGTCATCAGCAAAAGGGATCTGGAGCTAGAACTGAACGAGTACTTTGTATATCCATCTAGTAAGAATTCAATACTTTTAAAGAAAACTTTCCACACAACATGAGTAAAAATCAAAAACTAAAAAGAGAGAGGAAAAAAATAAATAATTTGATAAGAATTTGTGGTATATTTTTTCTTTTCTTTTCATTTTTTTTTTTTTTTCATTTAACATACATTCTCTTAAACAGGTAAATGCATCTGAATGAAAATACTGTAGGTTTCATTTTAGAAAAAAAAAAAATGTTGGCATATGTTTTTGTTGGGATTTCGGGACCATGTCCTCCAACATTCCTGGGGAAGATATTTCAATAAACCAAGAAACTAATTTATTCAGGAAAGACTCTTAATTTCTAATTAAAGAAAATATTTTTAAAATAATATGGTTTTTTTCTGTATATGTAAGACACTCTTCAGTGAGTCTCTTTAATACCTTAAAATTTTTGGTGCTTAAGAAATAATTAGATAATTTCTGAAAATCAGTTTGATTAATAATCATACAGGTAATCATTGTTTGTTCCTTCTCTCTAATCAGTATGTTCCTTGACTATTTTAGTAGATAACACAGGCAAGGAAAATTTCCCTTGAATTCCTCTTAACAAATGGACACAGGAGTTACGATGAGAAAGCCTACTTACTAGCAGGATATTTTGTTCAGATTTTATTCCTAACTTCGTAGTTCAAAATAAAGCAGAATGCTTGCGTATCAATCAGAGTTTGGTATGCAGTAGAAATATTTTGTATTTGAATCAAAGTGAATGAGAATTAAACTAGACTCTTAGTCTATATATTCAGCTATAAAAATGCCAAACCTACAGAATATACAGTATGATTTTCTATTACTATTCAATAGTAATTTCTTCCAATGCTTATACAAAGCATTTAGTGGATAGGAACTTTATTAAACAGGGGAAAAAAAAAGACACCTTTCTCACCTCCCAGAGTCCTCATTAGTGATCAATGGGATTCATTTTATTGTGTCAATGTATAAACTTTGCACTTTTCTTTCATAGTTTCTCGTGCTATTTTGAATTTGCAGGTTGAGGTGGAGGGGAAAACCACTGAGTCTCAGAGACAAAGAGAACACACGTATGTAGATAATCTCAGTATTTTGGCATGATGATCCTTTGAGCCTGGGAATAGAGGACATGAGTAGAGAGAAAAAGAGAGCACTAAAAATTTAAAATAATATTGTGCAATGCCAATGCCTCAGCCCCTCACTTTGGCTTATGTTGTGTTGTTGAAGCACAATGCTGAGCAAGCTTGGCAGAGCAGATTCATGATCTCAGAGGCCTGCCTTTTCTACTATTAACACAGGGTTGTTTTTTTGCTGATCAATCTACCACACTTTCCTATACTACCAGCAACTAAGAAGGAGCAACATCCTTCCTGACACTGAAGAATAAGTTGGTGTATGTAATCATCAAAGTTGATGTATTTCATGCTTAGATCTCAGATGTGATATCTAACTGAAATGCCCAAGTTGAGAATGCAACTGTCCTCCCCAGACAGTGAAAGAAATTCCTCCAGAATGTCATCATCTTGCACATTTTCAGTACAGGCTACGGAGGTCATGAACAGATGACTAGACATGATCAGTAGGAAGGAAAGGAAAATAAAGTGCAAAAATAAAAATGAGATAAAGCATCCTCAAACTTTTTTATTTTTATTTATTTGTTATTTTAATTTCTCCAAATTTCTTTTGATGCCCATCCACTGAATCCAGATCTTGGAAGGCTTCAGGTCACTCAAAATCAGGTCTGAGCTGCACATGAATCTTTGGCTGTGAATTGTGAATGAAAACAAAACCAGGCAACTTTAACAGAAAAACAAACTAATAAACCTAAACCTGAAAATATGTGCTTATCACATGAAAAAAAAAAATAAATAAAATGCATTTCCAAGCTAGTGAAGGAAACACTTTACCAACAGAGGTTTCCTTTTGATGCATTTTTCTTAATGAATTTCCACTTCAAGTTTTTCTTCCACAGGTTTTCAACCTTTTCCTGTTTTATTGATTCCAAACACAGTAAAAAATACAAAACAGTATTTCCTACTTGGCTTGTATCAGAGTACATACAAACCTTGTGTGTTTACAGGTGTAACCGTGTGAATAAAAACTTTGATGGTGTACTACAAAGAAGTAGACAAAAACTTTGTTGATAAGCAACACAGTGATGCTAATTCCTGACAGCTGAGTCTCTAACCCCAAAACTGAAGAATAAATAATATTTTAAACTTTTGCACATTTATTAAATTTAGTATGTTATCATAAATTCAAAATCTCTAAAAATATATCACACTCTAGAGGATGCTTTGAATCCCATTAATCTATTATCAATAAACAGGACTTTATTCTCAGTGGTGAAGTAAAAAAAAAAAAGCATAGTGATCCTTGACATGGAAGATAGAAATCAAGGTTTTCTGACAGAAAACAATAAAACTGATTTTAGGAACAGAGTGATATCCATTTGGGATGAAAAGAGTATGAATCAGGACTGAAACCTCTTTGGTTTGAAAAAACTGTTCTTTTTAGAGAAAAAGAAAGCTCCCTCCATGGAATGAAGGTAAACCAATACATTTAGTAGGTTCACTGCACAAGACTGACATTTCTGGAAACAGCAAATCTACAAATACCCAGAGTGTGTACTCTGATATAAGGATAGGATATAAGAATAGTCAGTAAAAGAGGAAAAAGATGGAGTAATAAAAAACTTTCACTAAAAAATGTGACTGCTCTTGTAATAGAGGGAAGATACATTTCACAAGTATTACTTAGAATTTACTGTCTGCATTTAACAATAAGTTCCTTGTACCAATTATATACTTTAAAAATTAATAATGCACACCCAGTTTCCTCTAGCCCAATGTTGTCAATGAATTACTATTGTGAGATGTACCTGCCTATAGCTAAATTTTCAACATTTTAAGGGCTTTAGGGAAACATTATTATAAATTTTAATAGAAGGCCTGAGAAGAATCTGAAACATACTCTAGTTTTCATGCTTTTCCTCCTTCCTTCCTTTTCTTTTCTTTTCTTTTCTTTTCTTTTCTTTTCTTTTCTTTTCTTTTCTTTTCTTTTCTTTTCTTTTCT
>JAOWBP010053581.1:0-10957 GCA_028571105.1 Tragopan temminckii
CTTTCGTAAAGCTGGCTTCCTGCCTCTACTGCGGCTGCTCATCTGTAATCTTGTTTTGTGATTAGGGAGTGCTCTGCCCAGAGAGAATTGTGCTGGTCAGGCTCAGCTCTCAAAAAGCAAGGGGGGAAACTGCCTCATGCTGACTGGGAATTGCCTGTGAGCCCACGTTGGTGAGGATGGCTCTGCTCAGTGCTGTTTTTGGGGCTTGAAGCAGCGATGTTCCATGCCAGACAGCCCAATTTGTGCAAGGGAATGAGGTGCTTTCAGGCAGAACCATCTCCGCAGCATGCACATAGGCACTCTTACCAAGGAGAATCACAGAATGGCTTGGATCAGAAGAGACCTCAGAGGTCATCTGGTCCCAACCCCTAGCCGTGGACAGGGCTGCCACGCACCAGATGAGGCTACCTAGGGCCCCATCCAACCTGGTCTTGTGCAGCTCCAGGGACATCTGAGAACATCCGAACTGCACCCAACCTCTGTGGGTTTCCAAAGCATCCTCTAGGCAGGAGACTGGGCCCTATTTTAGTACATGGTGGGTGTTGTTGGGTTTTTTGTGTTGGTTTTTTTTTTTTTTTTTAACCTTTCTGGGTTGCATAGCAACAGCAGTATTTCCGGCGTGCTAACAAAAACAGGAGCAAATTTAAGATAGAACTGAATTGGATGCTGCCACTTCTCAAAACAGGCGTTTTGCTTCATTCCTGCCTCCCTGAATAACAGAATGAAAAACTGGTGATGTGGAAGCAGGGCCATGAACTACGGGTGCCCCATAGAAGCTTTCTTTTGGGTTCCTTCTTTGCTGCATGAGCGGCTAATGCAAGGGAGGTACAGCCCCCTCTGTGCAGGCAGGCTGCGCTGCAGGAATGTTCTAGGAGGAGAACCCTGAGTAACCACTCAAGATAGGAAAAATTGTTTTTGGAGGCAGTAAGGAGAGAAAAAAAAAACAAAACAACACAAGTGTAGTAGCTTTGCATTTCAATCCTTGGCATTCAAATAAGTGACTTTTTAAAAATATCTTCAGAGGTTTTGGTTTTGGGGCCTGGGGGTGGGGAGGTTAGTTAATTTGACAGTCTTTTCTTCTTCCTCATGCCCAAAGATAATTATAGCAGAGGCTTGGTAAGGAAAGAGATTAAGTGTGTGCCAGCTTTTCATTTTGGGGATGCAACTTTCAGCCTTTGTTTGATAATTGAAAACAAGCAGTCGTACCACATCTGTTCTCAATCACACGAACCACTGAACGGGATGGCATGAAGGCCGCAGCGTGCAGTAACAGCGGTGACAGCGGCGAGAATTGAGCTGTGTGCGGGTGCCTGGTGTGTCCCACTGGATCCTTGTCCCCAGCTCGGGGTGCTGATCGCCTGCTGCCCTTTTCAGTGCCAGAGAGTGTAGATGGAACACATCCGTGTCTCTGCAGGGATGGTATTAACTTAGCACTGAAGAGCTGCGTGAGTCTTGCCGTGCTCGGATCCCTGCTGCCTGACTCACCAATAAAGCATCTTCATCATATTGTTTCATTATAATTAGATGGGAGGGGAAGGAGAATATCAGCTATAAAAGTTTACTGAACGTGCATTTAACTCTTCAGGTTTTTTTAAAAAACAGCCTTTTTGTTTATTTTTAGCACAGTTCTGTTGTCCTCACGCTAACTCATTTAACGCAAAATGAAGATCTGCTTGTGATTTTTTTTGCCTACAACTTGCCTAAATTTCTGATGGCACACCAAGTTACTAAATATTTGATAGAGAAGGCTCTGCATACCAAAAGCACACCCATTACGTGGCTTGGCTAATCTATGTGGAAGTGTTTTCTTGCTTTGCATCGAGCTCTGTACTTACTGAATTGTGCTTTCGTATTCAATCTGCTGTTTTGTTGTGCTATCCAAACAGGAAATGTAAACGTTAATCGGTGTGTAGAGACTTAAGGATGTAGCTTCCGGAGGAAATCCTACGACTGTGCAAAATTGCTGTGCCTGGAGAGGAATATGCCATGCAGATCATGGTCTTGATGTTCTGGTCTTGCACGGGGCTGGCTTGCGTGCCTGATTCATGGTGTCTGGGGGAGGGAGCGATCTGAGGTGTGGGTGAGGTGGTGGAAGATGGGGAGGCAAGGCAGCAGCACTGAAGTGAGCTCTTGTGAATTTAAGTGTAGTCTGGAGCAATATTTAAACAAGCTATGCAAACTGAAGAATTCCTCGTCTAGGTTACGTTTGGGGTTTCTTCTGTGTGCAGAATGGATCTTTATTCTCCAGTATGTAAGACAGTAGAGTAAAGGAATAGTGTAATTTTCTGCCATGATGTTGTGTCCAGTGGTGATGTGTGTTCCTGTTTTTCCATGTGGCTATGTGTATTGTTTCAGAGGTTTAATTTTCAATATTAAGTTTCTTGGAACCCTGAAGGTAGTTAGAGAGATCAGGGGACTGCAGTTTTATCTTTAGAGGTAAGTGGAATGAATATTCCCTCTACAGCAGGGCTCCTCAGAGCTGTACAAATTTCCTACTCAACCAGCTGCAATTATTCAAGGATGCACTTGAATGTAAATTCTTGCTTGTCACTCTGGAATGCGGTGTTGATTCTCAGAAGGGCTTGCTGGCAATATGTATTAAACAATTTTGGGGGGATGAAAATTCATTTTAGGCAATTTTTACATGGTTGTTGGGCTTCATTTCTAATGGTTAATCTCTGCGGAGTTAGTCCAGTAATACCATGAAGGGGAAGTACTGAAATACTTGGAGCAGAACGTGCATTGCTTTACTTACAGATTCAGTGTTATACAAATAATAACTTAGGAAAATAACTACAGAATCTGAGAGTAATTGTATGGAAGTGGAGTACGTAACCCATGATATGGAAGTCTCTTGGGAGCTTTCATATACAGAAAGGCTGTTGTGTGCAGGAGTGTTGAGAGCATGGAGGCAGTGAAATGATAATTGGTTGAATAAAAGAGAGAAATTTTCCTTAAAGGACAATATTCACTTGTAAAAAGCTACCCCGTTGAAAACCATTTCGTGCAGAATAGTTTTAATTATATTTGTCTGAATTATTGTTTGGGGTTCACATCAGTCCTTGCCTGTATTAATGTTTCAAAGATTACAAGATACAGATTTAGAATCGGCTCCTGCAAACAGTTTTCAGAGTACTTCTGCTGTGCCAGTTGCCAAACTTAAGGGGACGTAGAAACAGGGATGCTGATGCTGCAGAGCTGCCTCATCTTTAAGCAGCCCTCATTCTCCTCCTGAGGCCTTCCCAGAATTGCAGAGGAGGAGAATGAGTGGCAATGACAGTCAGCAGTGGAAATTCCTTGTGATATCAGCAGGAAAGTTCTCACAGTGGGATGATGGTCTAAATGGAAGAGGTTGCCCAGAGAGTTGTGCAGTGTCTGTCCTTGGGGAGACCTGACACTGGGCTAGATGGTGCCATCAGCAGCCTTCTCTTTTTGGCTCTGCTGCCACTGGGAGGTTGGAGTAAGTGATCTTTGGAGTTCCTTGCCTGCCTCAAACACAGTATGATCATATTAGGTAACCTGGAGAGGCATAAACAGCTCTTGAGCTCAAAATGTGCCACACAAAATTAAGTCATGGTATCAAGCTGCTTTAAAAGTGAAAGAATAATTTGGGTTGGAAGGGACCCTTAAAGATTATCTAGTTCAACTCCGCTGCAATGAACAGGGACATCTACAGCTAGATCAGGTTGCTCAGAGTCCGGTCTGGGCTGATCTTGAATGTTTCCAAGGCTGGGGCATCCACCACCCCTCCAGGCAATCTGTTCCAGTGCTTCTCTAAAAGTAATGTGTAGCAACTCAGTACTGCCACCAAAATGAAATCATCCTATAGTCAGAGGTTTCAAATGGGAAAGAAAAATGCGTGTATGCGATCTCAGTTCAGTAGTTTTTGATCTTAATTCTTGCAGAAGTTGTATTGCTGCTTCTGCAGTGCTCCAGACTACACTAATTACTTCTTGTTGCATCGCACAAATCACTGAGAGAAATTTCTGCAGTTTGCTACCCAGGAATGGCCAAAAGTTCATTGACGCACAGTGGAGCACAAGAATAGTTCTGTTGCATCATAAAATTAATTATCTACATTTCAATTGAGATTATGTTTTGAAGTTAAGAGCCAATATACTACCCCCTCAGTTTTTAATGACTTGTATACATTTTAATGCGGAAAATATTAACATTATTGATAAGTTTAATCTGCAGGATATGTTGGGCTGTTAAGTTGTATGCTTAGTTTGACGTGTGTTTACAGGGAGGGGTGCAGAACTGTCTCATCTCATGACCTACACCAACACTGAGAGGACTGAAGAAGCCAAATATTCACATTGCAGCATGGGTTATTAACTTCTTAATTGCAGTTATATGTAGTTAAAGGTAATTCAAGCAATAAACTTTTTTTTTTTTGTCTTGTTTGTTGTGGGAGTTGAATTTGCTAATGTGACCATTTGCCAGCTGGAAGCAATGTACTTTAGGAGTTGACCTCAAGATATTCCATGAAAGGAGGCCAAATCCTATTAAACAGGACATCTACGCTTCTCTTAGCTTAAGGTGCAAGGCTTTGCTGGGGCTCACAGATAAAGGCTGTTGTAACCGTCAGTAATTCTGTTCTTAGAACTTCAGTTGCATCAAAGCAGTAAGCACCACCTAAATAAAATGGCTGGGAAAAAAACCACAACTTTGGGAATGTGCCACTTTAGTTTGGCAGGAGATATTTAAAATTGAAAACTGAAAGAAAACAGTGACTTCACAGACCTTCAAAGACCAGTATGGTTGAAAAAATTGTTTGGGGGAAGCTTTACTTTATCCTGGTAATTTCAACACTTGCATTGGTAGTGCAGCAAAGGTAATGTAAGTTTGTGGTCACTGGCACACAGAAAGAATAATACATTACATAAATCACAGATGGCTGAGCTAGCGTGTTCATAAAGGGCAATTTACTTCATAAAGGATTAGCATATTCTAGTTTTAGTTGCTCTAAAATTAATTTAGCAGTTAAGCAGTTGCACTTAGAAGTTCAGTCCTATCCTAGGCAGCCCTTAGTAGGGTTAATCCTTAAGTACAAGTCATTTGCTGGTAATATTTTTGAGCACCAGAATAATTTCATAGCGTCTCCTTGGCTGTTAAGGGATTAACTCATGAAAATGAAGGAAGAGGTTGACTTTCTTTGGTGTCCAATACCGAAAGTAAGTGTCATGGCTGAAATGCTAGTAGTGAAAACCTTTGTGATATTAATAATGATCAGGAGGGAGTTTGTATGAGCTAGAGACAGGGATCTTTATATGGGCCTATTTCAACAAACTCAGAGATATCAAAACCTAGATTTTTTTGCTATTATTATTTTCAGTCTCGCTTTCATCTGTCGTAGAGAGAGAGGAGGAAGAAGCTGAGCACAGGACCCAGTGGAAGGCAGGCTGGTGAGCAAGCTTGCTGGTCTGCAACACAGTGCTGGCCAGGCACCTAAGTGTGGGTTGTAAGCCATGGCTGTGCACTGCTTGGTCCCAGCCACCTGCCCACGTGTGCCCTGCAGAGTCCACTGCTTGTCCCTTGGCCCTGAGCAGTGGTGGCAGTGGGAGCCCTGGGCAACCATGCTGAAGCGCTGTGTCTTATGTTACAGAAATATAGAGCCATGTTTTAGAGGATGATACATGGGTGCAAGCAGCCTGCGTGGTTATGTGTTGCTTCATCTGTTGTCACATGCTTGTTTACAACTGCAGGGTGAAGGTGGCTTAAAATAAACGTCTCTTCGCCCAGCTTGGTGTCGTCACCTTTATTCCTTTCCTAGTGCTGGCCGCCTGTCTGGCTCTGTCCCATGGGCTCTGCCCTGGCACCCATCCCTGTCATCCAGGGATGAGTATGCGGGTGGCAGCTGTGATTCTGCTCCTCCTTCCCCAGGTGCAGTGCTGTGTACCTCCACGATGCCTGCTTGGGAGGTATTGTTCCCTGTGATAACATGCGTGTATCAAGGTTAGAAGAGACAGTGCAAAAAACAGCGTGCATCTGCTTTTGTTGCTCATACAAGAGAGAAAAGCTGATGCGTGGCAAGGTCCTCGTGCTCTGCAGTGTGTTACAGAGAAGCATGCTGCAGTCTCTCTCCTCAGCCGCTGCAGCACCCTTCCAGTGAGGCACCCCCTGTGAGCAGCAGCATCATCTGTGCTGCTAGCAAGCTGCAGCTGCCTGTGATCAGTGAGCTGCTGCCTTCCCTGCTTAACCTCCTGTCCCATCTCTCCCAGCCCTATGCTGCGTCACGGCCATGAGCTGGGGTTGCCAACCCCCCGTGTGGTGTTATGAAATCTCTTCTGCCGTCATGCAAGCGTCGGCATCTTGCTCCAATGTGTGGATATTGCAGGGATGGAGGGGGCAGCCAGACCACAGATAGGTCAGCGCTAAATTAATTTGGTGACTTCATCTTACTGGCTAGCTGGATGCCAGCCCTGCTGGAGCTCCCAGGCTGCATGCTGCTTTTTGGACATAAAAGGTGGAATGGCCAAAGCAGCAGCAGGACGGAGACTGTGCTGCTGCACTGCAGATCCCAGATCTCACCTTGGGTGCCAGCAGTCTGGGTGCATACACGCCCTTTTCAGAGCACTTGTTTTCCCTTAGCCGAGGTTTGTGACGATTTCCGCCCCTCACCGGGGGCAGGAGTTCCCTGTGGTGACTGCTGGGCTGTCCTGTCTCTGTGTCCGGCAGCTTGAGTGCTGTGCAGGTGGGCAGTAGGTTAAAGGGCCAGCCCTCCTCAACTCTCTCTGTGTCACAGCAAATCTGCATTTGCTCGAACGCTTGGGTTGTTCCGTCTGAATCTGCAACTGTTTATCCGGCATCCAGTGGGGGCAATAAGGCAGAAGGTTCATCTGTTCATCTTGAGGCACCTGCAAATCCTTTCTCCACCATAGTGCTCGGTGCTGCTGTTACCTTTATGTCATCTTGGAAATCCTTTATTATATTCCTAGTAATCTGTTATTTTTCCTAAGAGATTAAAATGAATATAAGGAGAATTTAAGCTCCCATGTTTGTCTTGGCAAATTGAGACTTTGTTTCAAGGAGGATTAAATGTTTGTTTATTCATCAGATTTTTTCCAAGGTTTTCTAGTTACAAAATGATCATCCATCTTCTTTCCTATCCCTATTCTTGATTGGCTTGCATTTGTTATGTAACAGAAGTCTGAGAATTATTTTTCTCTGAATCAGCTTCTTTTCTCTGCTGTCCCAGTGCTTATTGCAAAAGACAAAGTAGCTGCCATCCTATTGTGAAAACTGTGCAGGTTGAATATCTTCCTTCAGGGCATCAGTGGAGCAATTCCAGCCTCAGATCTCAGAGTTGAAAGCCTTGCGGGGGAGGACAATAAGTGGAAGAAAAGGTAGTTAATATTTTAGCATTGCTGCCTTGCCATGCTTACGTTCCTCATTCAGCCCACTTCAAAGCTTTTGGTGGTTCTTCATTAGTAAAAAACCTTCTTAATTTGTAGTAGCATTGTTACACACTGAGGTTCGTGCAGCCTCTCCCCAGGATAACAAGCAGCTGTCTGCACAGAGTTGAGCCCTGCTGGGGCTCTGCTGAGTCTGGAGCGAGGGGGGCATTCTCCAATGGGTTTCTGTGGTATTCAGAGGGGGCTACCTCTGCTGATGTTTTCCTGCCTTTTGTCAAGAGCATTTTTTTTAGATAGAATTCATTTATGCATAGAAATTGAAAGGGATTCTGTCAGGATACGCACGTGCTTTCAACCAAAATTAGAATAGCTTGTAATTAAGTGCTAATGTTGTTAGTATCAAAGTGGAGACATGACAATATGCATTACATCGCCATACAGCTTCAGTGGCAGCAGGAGGAATGAAGGAATGAGAAGGTAATCCGAAAAAAACCTGTTGCTTTTGCACTGCAAACACAACTGCCAGATAAAAATAAATAAATAGATAAATCAGGTGTGCCTGCAGACGTGGCTTCTCCTCGTCAGGTGCCCTAAGATATTCTAAGCACTATGGCATGTTCCTGGAGCTTGAAACTGTTCTGTTTTGTTTCTGTGGACTACCCTGATTTCATAAGCAGTTAGTGGATAAACTTAAAACTGTTTTACTGAAAGTAAGCAGTAGACAGTGTAATACAGTGCGAGCTCCTGGGCCATCTCAGAGGTCTGGGCTCAAGTTGTGCATGTTGTTTGAATACTTTTGGTTGTGTTTTTCAGATTTGAGGGAACTGAATGTCTGGAAAAGAACTGGAGTTTTTCTGCATCCCAGATAAAATGGACTTTTTTTTTTTTTTACTTACATTTTCTTAGGTCATATGTACCACAAAACAGAGTTACTGCTGGTCTTTAGAAGAGTGCTTTAGATTTGAGACTAAACCAGGCTTTGAGACCCATTATAAAAATCTTTGTAGGTCAGAAGATCCCAGCATTGGCAGGTATCCTCTAATTTAAAAGAACAAAACTTTAAAGATAAAATGTGCTAATCCAATGGAAGTAATCTGTTTGTACTCTAACCACACTTGCATTTAACCAGGGAATTGTGGTGAGAACAATACAAAATGTGCTTTTTTTCTGATAGTGTAGCAAGGTTCAAACCACTGAAACATACATGGTTTGCTTCATTCTTGTCTAGACTCTGTATCACGCTTTGCAAATCATTTTAGGTCTCCCAATCAGATCCACGTTGTGAAGCTAAAATGGCATTCAGAAGTGAATGAGATACATGGATAATAAAAGGCTTCTAACATAAGTCTATTTAGTAACATGGGAGCAAGGGCACAAGAGATCTGACGTTTTGCACTCTGAAAGGTGTAGATTTTTCCCCCATCTTACAACCAGAGGATTGTTTTCTCAGTGTTTGGTGGCAATAGTTCATTGTGATCAATCTTTAACTGTAATTCTGCCTAGACAGTTTTTATACTGCTTGCTACAAGTAGCACTTTGGTCAGAGCTCTGTGATTTGAGGGAGCTGTTCACAGCCATTGGCTTTGCTACAGGAGCACAGCATCAGTCAAAAGGGAGAATAAGGGCAGCGTTCGTAAAATCATGCTGTGCCTTTTCTTGCTATTTTTCCATCCTTTGGACCCTTACAGTAGAGACAGCCTTGAGTGAAACTGTCCTCTGATGATTATGGTTAAGACTGTCTGCAATGAATACTAAAGAGGTGAGCAAATCAGCTGCCATTGCAGGTTTATATTGAAGGATGTATTTTCTTTCCGCAAGGATGTGGCTGCTGGGGCTCCCAGGTTTCTTCTTCCAGGAATCCTTATTTTGCAGTAGCTTTCACCTGCAATGCTTTTCCAGCAGAAGCTTGGGCTGCCTCAATGAGCTGCATCCTCACTTTCTGTTGCCTCTTCCGCTTCAGCTGTTTTTGTTGCAAGAGCTTTTGTTCTGCTCAGAATATCTATCCATCCTGGTGCTCTCCGGTGCCAGCTTCCAGGAGGCTCCTCTTTGTGCTGTTGCACAGGCTTCCTATTGTCTTGGAAAGGCCCTCATCGTACCTTGCTGAATTGTGCAAAACAGGAAAGCCCGTGGGCTGGAGGGTGATTGCACATGTGCTCTCTATTGACACTACTGTGGTCCTTCTACTCCTGTCACTGTTACAGGTTTGGCATAAGACAGTTTCTGCTGTCAGGAGCTACTAGTTCCTCCCCTCTCCCTGACAAGTAAAGTGGATGTGCCTCTTGCAAAGCTGTCCTTAATAGCTGTAGTTACCTGTGCTGCCTGTGATGCCTTAAGAAGTAATGCTCCTTTGGGGGCATTTTAATATTTTTTAATTTAAAATTTATAATAAATAAACCATTTTAATATGGGTGTTTAATATTGGGCAAGCTGAGCCAGTACGCTTCTGATTTGGAGAGCTACCTGAGAGTATATGTGATTTTCAGCTCTTGACATAGCCTATGAGCTCAACACTATAGCACCTAAGACATACATGTGTAAAAGCATTTTTATGGTGTGGGCTGGAGAATGTGAAGACACTCTTACAGCTTATTTGTATTTATTGTGGCTTTGAATTTTGGTTTCTGATAAGTAAAATATGGGAGAGTCTTTTGTGGCTGGGCAGTACTGTGATAGCTGGAAGCTTTGAACCTTTACTGCATGCTGAAAGCCGGAGGTGCAGTCAGCTGGCCTGGACCTGGTGCTAGCTGCTGTAGGATCGCTGGGCATCTGCATGGGTGGTGGGAGCTGACAGATCCCAGGGAGGTAGGTGCTGATTTTCAGGCTTCTGTAAGCCTCATCACAGGCTTATGCTTGAGAGCCTTCAGTCTAAACAAGGGAAAACCTAGCAGTGGAAGACATAAATAATGTATTCGAAAGAGGCAGCGCTTCAGGCCATACAGAGAAGCTGTTCGCTTCTTGGCCATTCACAGGGCCTATGGGGCTCCACCTGCTCAGCCATCCACGTGTGTCACGTTGCAGATGTTTGTTAGCATGTGGAATCCAGAGCAGACTTCTCAGAGCAGCTCAGCACGCAGGGCGCTGAGTCACCCAGAAGATCCTGCCTCCAGCCGCGTGTTTCAAGCACGGGGATTTTCATCTATTGCTTTGTATGGTGACTCTTCTGCCTAGGTTTTCTTTTGCTTTTTTTCTTTTGCAAGGTCTGTCTGCATGACAGGGTGTGTGTGTATCTGAGTACCAAAACAGAACGTGTGCTCTGTAAAGGAAACTTTTCCTAGCTGTGTTTATCCAAACCGTGGCCGTGGGAGGGTGGGGGACAAGCCAGCCAGAGACCTGTGACCTCTTCCCAAAGAGCGGGCCATGGAAGACTCAGACATGTTAGCAGGCTGACATGAGTAAATGGCAGAGGCATGTTAGCAACTTTTTAAACAGAAATTCTTATTCGCTTTGCTTAAGTTCACTTAAAATTTTATTGATACTCCCTCATTCATACCTGTGTATACAAATGTAGAGCTGTTGTCTCTTAATGTAGCTAAAGCTTTTGTTTGATGTGTAGATCATCGTAATTCCTTTCATTTGCAAACATATCATGAGTAATATTA
>JAOWBP010053583.1:0-10951 GCA_028571105.1 Tragopan temminckii
AAATGCTCTTGGCCATAGGTCTCACTGCACTTAACTCCTCGAAAAAACATTCTTCTCTAAAAGCAAAACAAACTAGACAGAATGAGATGTGGCCAAAGAGATGCATACTTTGAAAAGCTCAGGGCTGAGAAATAGATAAAAATTGTCACCAGCTAAGTACCCAACTCCCATTTTAACGTGATTCCACAGAACCTCTATGTGAGATGAGAAAATGGATGGTTTAACAGGAAAGAAGACCCCTTTGTCCTTCACAGATGCCTTCATTCTGTTTCCACTCCTGAAGATGTCCATTTTCATGTCTATGAATCTGATGGAGAAGAAATAAGATCCAAGCTACAGCAGTAAGGAATGACACCATGGAAACAACACACAGACTAGATAACTACTACTTACCAGTCAAGTTTATATACCAAGAAGATGCCCCAAATCTTGTGATTTAAGTATAAAAAGCATTGAAATTCAGCCTAAACCCAACCTCCTTCTCTTCTCTTTGGATATGGACATTTTGCACTGAGAACTATTATAAACATAACACTCAAACTTTCTTAGCAACATCTGTTATTTTCAATTAGAATTGAGTGACAACAAATGAAAAGAATTTTCTATTGTTGTCAGATGAAAGGTTTGTATGTGTGAGTTAGTACTGATGAGTGCATGAATACAGATGCAGTGTTAGATTTGATTGGTAATTAAAGTCAAGTACCCCCACGTTTAGGCAAAACCCAAATAGCTAATTACAGGTTTTATACTACTAAACAATTGTAGTATAAAAAGACTCCTCAGGGAAAAGATAAATCTGTGGGGATTTTTCTCCCTTTTTTTTTTTTTTTTTTTTTTTTTTTTTAAATAAACATTCTGTAATAGATTCTCTGGGTTCTGAGGAAATATCGATGGAAGGAAGAGAGCAAGACAGAGAGCTTTCCCATTTTATTCTGCTCTATGACTGCTGCTTCATCTCCTTGCATCTACCACTCCTTCCAATCACCTTCCGATTTTAGAAATACAAAACTGATTAATTTATCCAGACCTTGGAGTAAGTTCTTCTGTTTGCAGACACTGCTAAAAAAGAAGATGTTAGCATAGGAATGATGAAAGTAATTGGCACTACCGAAGAGCTGGCAAGTTTCCTTCTCTTCGCCAGTACATTTGTACCCCATTTTTATTAACTAACTGAGTGAAGATGGATGAATCTTCCTCCTCCCACATCCCCGACTGGCCTGTGTAACCATTTGCCAGTTTTTATTGTACTGATGTTATGTGCAAAATGAGACAGACCCTGAACCTATGGAAATATAACCATTAAATGATAGCTCTAGGGTGCAATCTGTGTTCAGGCCCTCACTGAACAGGCTTATACTACCTGTTCCTTGCTTCAAATACCCTGTTTGATCTTCATCCTTTAGTCACTGTTACTGGACTGTAGGCTTCACAGGTGCACCAGCAAGTTACCTGCTGTCTTCTCTTTTTATGTGGGGAACTCCCCAACAGTACACAAGTGATAGTTTTGCACAATGCACAGCCTAAATCTGGCTATGTTCAAAGTACCAAGTGCATCAGGTTTCTTTCAGGGAAAAACTAAAAATAGAAATAGAAATGAATAGCCTACCTATTTTCACTACTGCTTCATACCTGGAACACAAATGAATAGCAGCTGTTAGTAAATAAAATCTCTGTACTGCTCTGCAATACAGACTCACTTGATTCAATATTTTCAAAGAAAGGGATTTTTAAAATTTAAACTTTTCCAAAGGTTTTAATTCTCCTCTAAAGTAAAAAGATCTTTGCGTCTTAAAATACTGAAATGAAGCAAGAACTAACACAGAAAAGAAAAAAAAATCCTAGAGTTCATAGTAAAATGTAATAAGGGAATAAATAAGCACTCACTATATTTGAGAATGCAAATGGTTTCTTCCTAAGAACTGGTGAGCAAACAATGACAAATGATTTGGTTTAGAAATACATTACCTTGTTTCTTGATTAAAAGTGCTTTGGGCTTTCCTCTTATCCAGCTTATCCTCTTATTCCAACAAGCTTTCAGAAGACATGGATGCTATCCTTAAAATTTTGATATCTGTCTACCTTTACACTTTTCTTACAGCCATTACCATTCTTTAGATGTGCTACCAAACAGCTTAATTAACATGCATTTTTTGTTTTCTATTTTAAGGTAAAATAATTCTTCATCTGGATGCCTCATCTAGAAGTATAATTAATTAGTATGTTAAAAAAATATATATTTCATGAGGCAAAGTCTTTTACCCCTACCATTACTAATTTTTTAGCAAAAATTATTGTTCTTAACCATGGAAAAAAACTACCAACTTCTCAGAATGCATATGATGATCTTCACTGGGGGTTCTCTAATGTGGTAGAAAAGGGGCATACAATTTGCTAATGCAAAATGGAAAGATAATGCACATTATCTTTGCAGGTATCACTTCTAATGTGATTTAAAATGGTACAAAATATGGCTTATATGACTGTATGATGTACAGTAATCATTTATGAGAAAGAACTTAAAACACAACGTCATAATACATCTAATCAAATAATGAGAGGTGTTGAAACAGCTCAGTGTTCAGACTGACAAACAAGGAGAATCTCTGGGAGGAACTGATTTTTCCATAGGTTTCTGCTGCAAAGTGACTATTATCACAGGCGAATCACCTGCTATGCTTCCCCACAGTTTCTATGTTTGTAAGATATTTTTAAAAACCACCTGTGTAAAATGCTTGGGATTCTGTGAAGAAAGATGTGCTGTAATTTCAGGGAATACCATTATCACCAACCATTAAGAGTTGTTAAATCTTTAATACATCTTGGCTGATCATTTTGCATCAACATGTTTCAAAATACCCAGGGCAATAGGTGGGTCTTTTCAAGACATTTGATCAATGCTGGATATGCACTATACTTGACTGAATGCGGTGTGAAAGTAATCACTTACAAACACTCAGTGCTGAAATGAATTACTTCATGTCATTCTCTATTAACCTAACAGTTAAATTTGGACAAAAATATACATAAAAATGAAATAAAACAATTAGGTAACACTTTAAATGGTTCATTATTATTAATTCATTTAGTATTCATTGTAACTGTGCTGGTCATAATGAATTCATTTGATATTAATGTGGATGTTCTGCAGCAATTTCATTGTAATGCAGTTTTAATTCATGTGCCATTAAAATAAAGCATTGTCAAAATTTATATTTATTATCCTAAGTGCATAATTTCTTATTTTCAAGACCACGGAATTACTGGGTTTGTTTCCTCCAAAGTTAACTTCATATTTTCATCAGGAGATTCTCGATGCTCAGCAGATTCATTTCTTTTCTGCAGCTAGGTATATGTGTTCCTAGACATTAAAGCAGAACAGTCATGCCACTTTATTAGAAGATTTTAGGATGTACGTCATCCCAGTCTGCGAAACACAAAGTTTGTGAGTAGATGCTTAAACAGAAATGTCAAAATCCATCCTATGTAGCATAGCATGCAGTATAGTTTAAATGTATCCCTTCAAGTTAAATAATATTTAACAATAATTTAATTATTTAATTGTACTGTAAGCAACGTGGAAGATGTTAAATTAACTATTAGGATTTGTTTACTAGTTTAAAATATAATGAATCCAGAACTTCTGCACATTTCAGTTGCCAACAAAATGAGAGTTTGCTTGTGCTGAGTTGAAACACAAGTACATAATCAAAATAAATAAATAAGATCATTAAGTACATTTAACACAATGCTTAGTAATTAAGTGTTGTTGTAAATATGTTAATTTTCAAGTAGAATTTTTTAATATAATTTCTAGAAATTAACACATTGCAAAAATGGAGTTGAGGAGACAGGATTTTGGGCAACAGTTGCACTGTCCCATATCCAAGCAGCCAGGTACTTACACATTTATTATAGCCACATCTCACTAGTTCTTCCAGGTGGTATTTCTGACGAGAGATTTATTTGCTTTCTCTCTCCTTTCCTTCCTGATCTGTACTGTAAGCCAACTACTGAGGACTGGATCTTTAGTTAATATACACTAAATAAAAAGCTAGACTTGTCAAGTTTGTTCAAGATCCACTAGATTTCATTTCACCTGGCCTGACACAAATGAACAAAAACCATGCTCAGAAGCTGTCTGTTTTGTTCTGTAACTGAATGGTAAGTGAATCACTTTAAAAATTGTGGTCATTTAAAAAACTGCAATCACTGAAGTAGAAGAATGCAAAATTCTTACAATTGTGAATGTGCTGATGTGGATAAAATAAATGTTAGCTAGACTTAGGAGCTATAATATATTGTAGTTCTTTGGACAGTAGAAAGGTTAAAGAAAAAAAAAAAGACATCAGCTTGTGGGGGGAGCAGAAGGAAGGGAATAAGGTTAGGCTGTTTTTAATGCTTTTAAGTACTGTGCTTTTGATGGGAGTGTTTTGTGTTCACACACTCTAATGTGAAATCTCTTTCTCCAAACGCAGCCCAAAAGGAGCACTGCAATACACTGAAGCCATAAAAAGGAGTTGCTTCTACATTTAATAACAGTTTTGACTGTCAAAAAATATATATATATATATATATAAAATTTCCTGAGATAATCAGCCAAACAATAACCAATATAAACACATTCCATTCCTTACATTTTTTTCATTGTAGTTCTCCACACAAAGTCTCTCTTTACTATTGATCACAAAAAGAAACATTAAACCTCAAAGGAAGAAAGGTATCATCCAAGGCATATGGGAAATATTTGTAGTTGATCTGGACTGTAAGAAACAGTGGGCAAGATCAATAAGGTGAAAACTGAAGATGCAACCTTGCTGGTCTCAAAGCCTGACCGCTCTTTGTTGATTCAATAAAAGGTATTGCTTTAATCTACTGTACTTTGTCTATCAAAGAAAAAAAATTAAAGTTCAAGGCTTAAGCCCAGTTTTTCATCACTTCATACTTTCTTTATAAATAAATAGTTGTAATGCACGTTTCTCTTTTTGTGTGTCTTTCTTCACTTTGATATACCATTTTTTTAAGACAGTTGCAATGTAACTTTGTTATTACTGTTTAATGCTTTTTATCCATACAGAAATGACATGTCTGTTATGGTATACAATTCTGGTAGAGCCAGAGCTTAGACAGTGCAGACTACTAATTTATAGAATGTAATTAAATATGTCTTGAGCCTTTAAGCATTTCATTCCCTTGCTATTCTCACACTTTGGCTGATAATTTACAGTGTAGTAAACATAATAGAATTTATACATGGAAACAGCGTCTGAAAATAGCATTGTAGAGGAACATGACCTTCCAAAGCAGTAATTCTGCAGTGATTCAAGCTTTTGAAATTCAAAGAAAACAAAATTGCATGGAAAACTAAGAGAGATACTGTACTATATATGAGATATTCAATTTCATGGAAAACTAAGAGATATACTATATTTATCTCATGTATGCTAAGATTTTAAAGTTGTAAATCCAACAAAATAGTTCAGACACAGTCAAATGCTCAGTCAAGCCAAGCCCTCAGTCAAGCTGAATGCTTACAATAATAAAATATTTGCTGAAATTGTCAAGAAATTCTGTATAACCTGAGATGTTCAGACACATCAGAGTCTAAAGAAACATAGAATTTTGTAAACACCTGAGCATTGTCCTTAGGAGAAAGTCAAGACATTCCTTGTGACAGCCAGGACATGCTGAACTTGTTTACAGAGCGGAGTGAAGAGGAAGATGTGGTACTGGTCAAGTGCTTTTATGATTAAAAGCGCTTGTCAAGTCACAAAGGGAGCTTGTAGATGCTTTTGGTCTTGAAGAGTTTTTATGAGAAAGTTTTACATTTACATTTTTACAAGTATTTGGGAGGCAGCTTCCCTTGTTTCTGTGAGTACAGGAAGAATCTTAAAGCCAGAAGGAATATAAATGAAGCAAAGCATGAATATTCTCTAGTAACTGAGATGGCTGACATGTAGATGTTGGAATTAAGGGTCTAGTACCCTGTCCCCAAGATGCCTCTGAGCTTGCCCAACTAATTTTTAACATTATGTATAATCAGGCTAATATGTAGCAAATAGAACCACACTTTCTCCTTCTTTGGTTTGAGACAGAGGCATCAGAAAGACACCAGTCCAAAGTGCAGAGAGGATCAACACCCAGAACAGTGCACTGACTATAGTTAAAATATGAATATATGAGCTTAACTAACTTTTACTCCATTTTAATTCCATTAAATAATAACAAAAACAACAACACTATTTTCATTCCTTGTATTTTGCTCCAGCATTACTGCCTACTGAAGAATAAATGTAGAAAGGACGTAACTCCCCACACTCTTACAATACTTATCTACAGGAAAACAGTTATATCATTCAAGATAGATTTCTTGGCATCCAAAATACTTTTATGAACTTCGTCTGTTTGTTTGGTTTATTTTCCCCAAATTTTATCTAAAAATATCATGCTGCATCACTGAGAGTCTGGATACTTATTTTGCTATTTGAGGAGATTCACATCCTTCCAGCAAATATAGAAAAAAAATATGACTTCAACTGTCAAAATGCATAAAGTTTCGTCTCATTATTCATTATGGCAAAAAGTAAGATACACTATAAACCTGTATTACCAGGATCTTTAGGTCAGCTGAGTCCTACGTTTTAATTTGAGTTATGAGCCATAAAATGAGTCACATAACACACTGAATCACCAATTTGAAGAAATAACTTCTTCTACAAATAAACTGACTATCCTTGGTTGCTAGGTAGTTCTTGGCAAATACACGTATGCACAAAAGAAGAGAAAAGCAAAGATGACTGCTAAAGTTTACACCACTGATTCCTGATGGACATTCTACTTCAAACATTTTTTTGGCATAAATTGATGTCTACTAATTAGCACAATGCTCACCAAAATGCAAACTACAGTTAATATATATAATATATGTTCATGTACCTTCAGACAAAGTAGAATTTGTCTCCAAAAAAAACAACAGAGTGGAATTTTTTACATTATTTCTATAAGGACTTCTGAAATACTTTGCTGAAATAACTTGCATGCAAATTTAACACAAATTTAAAAAATCCAGTTCCTGTAATATAATCTTAAGAACTTCATATATAAATTCTGCAATCATTCACACAAAAATGAAAACATAGTTGAATTCTAATTTGTGTATGCAATTATTATAGTTGCCATGAAAATCAGGAAGTTCCACAAACAAACAACAATTCATATATGTAGTTAGTTACTTATATACTGAAAAACATTATTTAGTATATGTGCAGTAGGTAACTACAATAAAATAGATATGCTAATTGCATGTGTGTAAGTGCACTTGAAAATGAAGACCAGAAGATCACTTCTAAAGAGTTGACATTTATATATGTAACAGATTTGAACTTAAAATCTTCAATACTTTGACTAAAAAAACCAAACCAAAAACAACAAGAACAACAACAATAAAACAGGTCATGAAAGAATAATCTATTTACAACAAACAGTAATTTAAAATCAAACTAATGTTGATAATAAAGTATCAGATCTCAGAGCAATTGGATGAAAAAGGAGAGTAGAAAGGAAGAGGAGTTCCTCAGACAATTAAGAGAAAAGAGTAAGCTGAAAATCAATATGCAATGGGAAAAAAAGCCAGAATCAACAAAACCAGCTGCTGGTATTATACAGAGATAAGGAAAAAAAAAAAAATCAAACAAAAAAGCCCAACCAGATATATCTGCTAGACAAAAACTGAAAGAAGATGTTTTTGAATTGGTCGCTTGCAGCCAATTCATTTTCAAATGGCACTACATTACTTCCTAATCAATACACTGCCAAAAAGCCAGCCAATGTACAGATTGCAAGAAGGGTGAAATGTGAACTATAAAGTGAGTCTTGTTAATAACAGCTCTGATGGCAGCATTCAGATGATGAGCATCTGCAGATGATTTAGCCAACTATCTAGAATGCCTGTCACTAGAAGATTAAAGTGATCAATTTCGAGTAATGAAGGCATGGAGAAGTGCAGTAATGTTGGTCACAGAAAAAAAGGTCTCTAACCTTATGGTAAGCTATAAACGTTGAAATAAATTTCTATTTGTATGTTTAAATAGCAACAATTTCTGCAACTCAGTGGAAAGTTCAGTCAGAAGTTATTTTCTTTTGTTGCACTGAAGAATAATTCCTTTTTATAAAGGGACAGTTGTAGTCAGGTGCTGGTTATACTTATTCTGTATGTCTGGAAAACATCTGGGTAAAGCTGCAACAGAACATAAAGAATTGTCTGCTAAAACAAAGAGCGAAATGTTGGCAGATGTAAGCTGATGCAAATGACAAGGAAAAATGAAAAACAAAACAAAACAAAACAAAACACTGGCTTCATAAGACCCAAGATGAAATTTTTAAATCCATCTACCACTGAATAAGAAGGCATATAGGAATTATGTATTATGCATCTCACAATGATTTGGTGTCCATAATTTTAATGTGTTAATATCTATCTGAAGATAAATGCTGAAAATTTATACAATATGCCAGAGGAGGAATACTCAAAAAAATTTTTGCAGGAAAATCAGAAAGTTTTTTTTTTTCTTCTTTGTTTGTTTGTTACATTTACAGTCTTCCACTCTATTAAATAAAGCAAGATAAAATAGATTAAATCAGTCAGGAACAGTGGAAGACATCATCTGAAAAAAGAACTGTAGATTCTAATTCCTGCTCTCTGAGAATGGGGCAGAATGCTATATCAGAGGGTGAAAACTACCTGTTTGCATGAAGTTTTGCAATGAGAAGAAAGATGCCTTAGTTCTACTACAGGAATAGACCAACCACACAGCTCTGTTACACTGCAGCATCTTAATATTGCATTTACATAAGATAGTAAAACCTTGGCCCTCCTTATGTTCCAATGTGTTATTACTTAATCCAACTCATCATTCCATGTGCGCTAAGACTGCTTCAGAAACATATGGGAATACAGAAATTGCCTTATTCCAGGATTTTTTAAGGGTCTCACAGGTGATAAAGGACAATCCCAAAGGAAGATGAAACAGTCCTAAGTGTCTGAAAGGTCACAAATTAACAAGGATTATAGCTACAATCTAGAATGGAACCAATTTTACCAGTAATAGCTGTAAAGTTTCTGCTTACACAACTGATTTTGGAATCCTGGTTAAGCTGAAACCACAGATTAAATATGAAATGCATTATTTAACCACTCATTTCAGTAACAAGTCATCTTCAAAATCTGCATACATCTATTATGACCTGCAATTACAGCAGAAAGTGCAGGGATTGTAGAAAATGCATAGAAGAGAAAAGGTGCCAGTACAAACACTACAGTATTATTCAAGAAAAAGTATGGAACATTATAAATACATTTTTTTACAAGTCTTCTACGAAGGTATGGAAATGAAGAAAAGACAGAACTACTGCTGGTATTGTACAAAATTAGGTTTAATCAGGTGATAATGAAGGTGAAAACATTAAAAGTCCTTCAGTGTATAAGTGGAGGATGAACAAGAGGAAAAGGAAATGAAAAAAACATACAGTGAACTGCAAAATGTGAAATATCCACAGAAGCACTATTTAAACTTAATTTGAAGTTTCCAAAGACTTATTTTTAAATTCCAACTCAGGACAGCTCAGGCAGTATGCATTAACTTTGCATATTTACTGGAAAGAAAAAAGAAATCTCTAGTAGCCAACTCTAAATATAAATGAAACTGCTATTTTCTGGGAAAGAATTACTTATAAGATATGCTCAAATAAAAAACAGCAATGAAAATATAAGCTGTGTTTCAGTAATCTTGGTAATAACTTAGTTACTCTGAGTATGAATCTATTAAATATTACGGCATATTCCTATGGAAGAAACAGAGAAGACAATCCAGTACCTTATTAGCTACAGCAGGCAACTGTGTCCCCTCACTTTTTTTTTTTCCTTTTCAAAATGAACTCTCTTGACTTCTTGTCCATAAATTTAGTGGTTGGAAAATCAGTAAAGTAAAGAGGTTTCTGTCTATGAGTTTTCCAGCTGATCCAAATGAATCAGTGGCCTAGTATATTTTATCTTTATTGATACACACTGTGATTACAGCTCGGAGGAGGTAATGCTCCTGAAACATTAGGTACATTCATATGAGATCCATGAAGCATTTCGTATTATAAAAAAATGTACTATTTTATGGAAACCAAGACAGTCCATTAACTTTTCATTGCATAAAACCACCAGGTTGGGCTTTTAATTGAACGGGTCTGCACTTTCTAGTGCCCTGATGCTTCCTCCCTTCTACTACAAAAGATTATTTTTTCAGAGATATTTCAGAGATATTCAACATTTCCAACATTGAATAGAGGACTTTCTCAAAGTACAATTTATTATAAGCACTCTTCCTGAGAGTTTGGTGCCTGTTAAAATATAAACAAAAAATATTTGACTGTTTTCAATTACACAAATTTAAAAATATTGGGTCTTATTCTCAGTTTCCTAACTTGTAGGTCACTCCAATTTTTATATCTACCACCAAATAACAGCTGTGTAGTTTACTGTTCTACAGATGCACAATCCAATTGTTTTCAAAGTTCAGTCTTATTTTGTTGTACACAGCTCATTCATCTTCTTCCACCTCTAATAAGTCTGTCTCAAATATATGCCCACATTTTCCCAAATAAGAACACTGAGTTTTCATTAAAAATATTGTCTTTTAAACAATGATTTTAAAACAAGAAGTACTAAATATTTTATCAAAAACCCTCAAGTTGCACCAGGGGAGATTCAGGTTGGACATAAGGAAAAAGTTCTTCTCTGAAAAAGTGGTCAGGTGCAGGAACAAGCTGCCCAGTGAGATGGTGGAGTCAATGTCCCTGGAGGTGTTCAAGAACTATTTAGAGGTTGCTTAGATGGCCAGCAGGGACAGGGAGGTGATTGTCCCTCTCTACTCTGCTCTTGTGAGGCCCCATCTGGAGTACTGTGTCC
>JAOWBP010053584.1:0-10950 GCA_028571105.1 Tragopan temminckii
TTTCTCCTCCCTCCCCCCCCCCCCGTGCTAATGGTGCTTTATTTTGTCAGGTTTGGGATGAAACTCTTGCCAAATCTGCAGAGGCTTGGGCTGCTACGTGCATTTGGGACCATGGACCTTCCTACTTACTGAGATTCTTGGGCCAGAACCTGTCTGAGAGAACTGGAAGGTAGGCGGATATCCTCCAGAACAGTTATTTTGTCAGTCTTTGTACAGCCTTTGAGATTCAAATCTTAGGTTGATGCAAGAAACATTTAGTGTTCTAGCAATAACTGATATCCATCTATTGTTTACAAAGATTTTTGTTTGACCTGAGTAGTTTCTTATAATGGAATGATAAAATCATAGAATCATTAAGGTTGGAAAAGAGTTCTAAGATCATCTAGTCCAATCATCCACCTAGCACCAATATTGCCCACTAAACCATGTCCCTTAGTTCACATCTACATGTTTCTTAAACACCTCCAGGGACAGTGACTCAGCCACCTCTCTGGGCATCCCATTCCAGTGCCTTACCACTCTTTTGGAGTAGTTTTTCCCAGTATCCAACCTTAATGCTATGCCCATAGTGATGTACTGAGAAATGTATTTTTAGGTGACTTGCATCACAGCAATTATCAGCAGAAAATTCCAAAATATCTGAAATGATATATTCCCTTCTGTCTTTAAACAAACATAGGTATCGATCTATTCTCCAGTTGGTAAAGCCATGGTACGATGAAGTGAAGGATTATGCTTTTCCTTATCCTCAGGACTGCAACCCCAGGTGCCCCATGCGATGCTATGGACCCATGTGCACCCATTACACACAGGTTATATACATTGCATTCTTCTATTCAAAATCTACTGTCCAAAGCTGGGCTTTTCTGTGATTTATTTATAGCTATTTTTCATATAAATGTGTATATATAAATATATTTCTTTTTAATTTGGACTTCACCAATAATGAATATTTATTCAGATGGTTTGGGCCACTTCCAATCGTATAGGCTGCGCAATCCACACATGCCACAATATGAACGTCTGGGGATCTGTTTGGCGACGAGCTGTTTACTTGGTATGCAACTATGCCCCAAAGTGAGTTACTTTCTTTTAATATTGTTTATTTTTATACTGTTTGCATGTTTGGATCCTGTCTTATGATTACACCCTTTTTTGCATCTTGACATTTGTTTGTGCTTTTTCTGCATGCTTCTCAGTCATGCTAACATCATATTTGAATATATTGCACATGCTTGACTTCAGTATACAGAAGAAAAATAAATCCCTTGATGTGTTTGGAACGAAACAAAAAAGATATTTTCTACTGTTATTTCTTTGTCCTCCTCCTGCGTGTTGGGTCTGCTTTGGTTTTAGCTCCTTATTTCTTCAATCTGTTATGTATCCTCATGGTGAACTAGACTTCCTCAGGTAAGCTACTACACTATAGGTAAGGCTGAACCCACACTGTTGCCCACAGATTAACTTTTCTTATCACCGTGCTGCTTAAGGGCAGCTCTAGCATAGATTTCTTATAAAGTCCTTTTACCTAAGCTTAGTGTAGTCTTTTTACCAAAGTTCAGTGTCTGCAAATCTCGACTTCCAAATTTGAGTCCATTAGAGTATGCATCATAGACACCTATAGATAGCCCTTATATCAGACACCTGTGCAGTGACCTATGTAAAACTGAAATATATAAATGATTTTTCACCCAGTGTTCCCCTAGGAAACAATTTAAACTCATGTCTGGGTGCAAAACGAACCAATAAATTGTGAATCTGGGAGAGCTTTGACTTGAGCTCTGGTTTGTACCAGCTCTTCAAAGGCATTATGGACAGTGTAAATGGCTGGTTTCTCTGACTGTATAATATTAGGTAGAGCCATAGTTCCATATAGAAAGCCAAGTATAATTAATTGAGCACATTTTCTACAAAATTTTGGTTCAGATACAGGTCCATTTGTGGCAAAGTTTATGCATAAGTGTGTTGCCATTGTAGCTGTTACATGTGTAAAATATTTCTTTTAAGATTTTAAAGATTTCTCAACTTGAAAGAAGCTAAGATTTAGTAAAAAATATGACCAAAAAAAAAAAAAAAAAAACCAAAAACCCAACACCCTTTCTTTTGGAAATTAATATTTCTTCATACTTTTACCTTTAATATCTACTAGTAAAGACTGGTAAGAACTGAATGTGAGGGGTATCAGGCAGAAAAAGCTGAACCTGACGTTTAGCTCCATAACCTGGAAAAAATGAAATCAGAGTTTATAAAAGAAAGCCAACTACTATTTATATCTTCTCAGCCTAAAAATCCCAGTATATTTCTCAAAAGGCAAACAAAAGCCTGGAGTTACAGTCTTTTTCCCTGGAGGAGATTTTTAGTAGACCTTTGTTTCTTAGGTGGTAGAATCAGGATTTTCATACCTACTTTATGCACAGTCGAAAACAAAGGATACTGAATAAATTTGTCTAATTTAAGGTTATATTCTTAAGAATTAATAAATATCAGTTTAAGGATGGTGGACTTAATGTCTTTGGGAACACATGCAGAAGTCTCAGTCAGTAAAGGCTGTGTCCCTCTGAATATATCAGAAGCTCCTCTAAAGTAGAAGAGGCTGAATATTACAGCCTCCTAAGTTACCAGAATTGGAATTTGGCAAAGATTTGGAGTTTAGAATTCCACTAATTTTCTCTAATACTAAATCATAATGCTTAAAAATATATATACTTCTGAAATTAGAAGAAAAAAGGTTTATGAGGATAATTACACAGTTTACAAAAGCCCTGCATCTAGTTAACTAATATGAAGTCATAAAAATCAGGTGTGCATTGTACAGAAAATGAAATAGAAATCAGTTTTCAGAAAACCTCTTTCTGGATTTCCATATCTGTTATCAAACTAAATGTATTTCCTGAGCACTCAGTCTGCTGTACCCATTTGGAACAGAAGTAGGAATGAGCAAATTATTTGAGAGATTCCTGCTTTCTTCCAAGGTACAAACCAGACCAGGCTTTTGATCCAGTTTTATTGGCTGGGAGGTGGAGAATGAGAAAATGTTTTATAAATAATTTCATTACTCAGTGCTATAACACATCACATGCAAACTAGGAAAGATCTCTATTGAGTGAGATGTAACAGTTAAACAGAAACCTAATTTTAACTTTCTGCTGACATCACAATCATTGAACATATCTCTATAAGTCTGGAGATTTATATAAGCACCTAAAAGTCTGGATAGGTTTTTCAGACATACCTAGATTTTTCAGTTACCATTTTTACCCTTTCTTCCCTAGGGCTCTCTCACAAACTGTACTTCTCTATTCACCAAATGAGAGCCCTTAACTTCCCATTAATACCTGAAATCACTAAAAATGCCCACATGAAGTTATTTCTATTACACTGCGTAGTTAATACTTTTCATCTTCTCTTTGTCTCCAACTGTGAATTCAACCTCAGATCAATGCAGATCCAGGGCACTGAAACCTGATGCTGATTCACTCAGTTCATCTTTCCACCTGTGAACAATAAGCTTTTAAGATAACTGCCAGACAAAATATTCTCAAGGAAAATGTTGCCATCTGTGCTTATGTTGCTTATTTCCCTCGAAGTCTTCTGGTTGAATAGCTGGAATATCCCAGTTCTGGGGATTCAAAAGTCACTTGTTTGTCATGTATTCACTGCAGACATATAAAGGATATAGGATGGACCACTGGTCTGGAACAATATGGTCATATACTCCTCTTGCCTTTTTTAAATCAGTAGATTGATGTTTGCCAGTAACCTCCAGAAAATATATTAATGCATGTTTTCAGTAATGGTAAATTTATTGGGTATCACTAAAAACATTCACTTAATCACCCAGAAGAGACCATTAATGACTATTTTTTCCTCCATTCTCAAAATGCTAAGTATTCTGTTTTTTTAATTTTATTTTTCAGGGGAAACTGGATTGGAGAGGCACCATATAAAGTAGGAGTCCCATGTTCTGCTTGCCCTCCAAGCTATGGAGGTTCTTGTACCGACAATCTTTGTTTCCCAGGAGTAACATCAAACTACTTATATTGGTTTAAATAAGTTAATGTTTACATTATTTTTAAAAAACTTGGATGAGTAACAAGAAGCTTGTATATTGAATTTTGCACATATTTTATATAGAGAGATATTGTAATAATACTCCAGTGTTTTCTTTTTGTATGCTTCTGTATAATTAGCTTCCAAAGTATAGTGTAATTAGTTGTTAACTCTTTGGGATTTATGACTCACATTAGCCCTTTTAGATTAATATTCTGTAAAGAAGAGCAAACTCGTTTTCATTTTAGCAAGTGTAGGTTCCTGAAAATAAGGTTCTATTAAAAGCGCATGAAAAGGTACTGTCAACTTATACCTAAAATATGCTGTCCTTTTAAAAATTATACGTTTTGAAAGAGAAGGATCATTGTTTAATACTGTGCTTTAAAAACGGAGACATGTAAAGCAATAATTCTTCCTCACACTGCCAGTGGTTCCCTCCATTTATACCTGTGCTTTCATCTGCAGCGTCAGTGGGACTGTGCAGAGGAAAACATATCTGCATGAGAAACTGCAGGATATTACCTACCTCATGCACAACATGAATTCATTTATGGTGTTTCAAGAATTCAGCACACGGCTGCTGCTATCATCAACGATGCCTGTGTGCAGACAGAAAAATTAGAATAAGAAACCGCGTGGGCCAAGATGCAGTGGCTGTCAATCACGTGCCTAAAACCTGATGTAGATAGAAAGCTACATCATTTTGTATATACTGGTGTAATCAACATAGCCAGACTTTGTATTACTGTGTTTTTGAGCACAGTCATGGAGGTATAAATGTGCTTTGTCACAGTATTTTTTTTCCTGTTCTGGAAGTAAAGAAATTAATTGCTACAAAGCAGTGCATATCAGTACATGATATACACAGGACATCTTTCAAACTATTATCTTACCAGTATATCTGCTGTTCCCCTGACTGAATCTCATCCACTTGAAATTTTCAAGAACAGGTCAGACCTAAAAGAGAGAATTTCCAAGTAAAATATTAAAAATTCATCAGGCAACTTTAACGCTTTATTTCTTCATGCAGATTAGCAGTGAAGATTCCAAATTTCTAAAGCAATTGACAATGTCCTTTAAAATATATTTCACTATTTCCTGAAAGTATCTGTATGAATTATTAAAAGACAAATTATTCATATCTTTTCTATCAAAATCTGAACTGAATGCATAGTATATACTCAGAGAGTACGTTTTAAGCTAGGATATTGCACAATTAGTTTTCTTCAAAACCAGATTATAGAAGGAAAGAAATCCAGTGTCTACCACAACTACTGCACTATTGAAATAGTCTAGAGTTTTGTCTTTATATTGCAATTCTTTTGAGGGTGTTTATCTGAGACAATCTGTCATCCAATGAAGTACCATGGTGGTGCTATATAAGAAAGTTGGAATTGTTCACATTAGCTATTCTTTTTCTGCATCAAGACACCTGTGGAGGGACTGAACTGTACAGCTTGCTAAATATAACAGCCCCTCTTCATTTGTCCCTAGTCTGATTCCTCAGAGAATATCAGCAACTGATCTGCGACTGTTCAGATATTTCTAGTTAATGACACTCCTCCATGTGACTGGAAAATAACTAGAGAACTACATTGTCTTAAAAGGTGTCCGTGTTTTGAAGGAACAGCACTTGTAATATTCTACCTTTATCCACACAATTACAATATACATAGTTTGCCTTCTGGTTTCAAGGGATCCTGGGTTCACAAGTACGAGATCAGTCAAATACGTTGAGTAAAATTCTGTTTTGGAAGTGAAATATAACCGTGTACACTCGTACTTATGTATACTTACTTATACTTATGTACACACAGAAAGAACTTTATGAGACAAAACTACTAGGTGGGTCACCAGCCCTCAGCTAGCACAGTATTTGACAAAGATGCATGGGACAGATACATTTTTGTTCCAAATAAGAGTTCTTCTCAAGAAGTAAAGACAGCACAGCTAAGACAGTGCACTTGGACATTTTCATGTAAAAAAACAAGACAGGAAGCAGAGCATAAGCAAAAGCAGGTTATACCATGGAACCTATAGCAGAAAGTCTATTGACAAATGACAATGCACTTTGGAACTTGCAACTTGTATGTTATATGGTACACTTTCCAAACAGGACTAGACATTGTAAATTAATTTATAATTCTGTAATTCAGCTGAAATTATTATAACGGGTATATGTGTTATTGTATCTGTTACTTTTTAAGTTGCTACAAATACCTTAATTTTGTGAAATATTTTGTTTTTTTGTGGATATAGAAAACTTTGCTTTTAACAAACAGGTATGCAGGTTTTCCACAACATCCCATAATGGTGCTAGGAATTAACTACTCACACTGTAATTGTCAGCAGCAAAAAATGACCTGGGTATAAGCTATTTCATACGAGCAGCTCCTGATAAAACCAGCCACTAGCACTCAAGCATTAGTTGAATATTTTCATTGAATGGAGATGACTGAAGTGAATCAGGCGTTTGATTATGATGCAAAATTCGTTCTTCCACTTTGTTTCATAAGTAGTTTACAGAAAGCCTTTCTGTATTGCCTAGCTGAACCTCCCAATTTCTATCATATCTTTGTCTTGGGTTGGATAATGACAATGTCAGGAAAGATCTACTTTGATTGCCAGCATCAGGGTTGCCTGACTAATCACCTGGCACAAAGTGGAGCTGGAAAAAAAAGTACTGAAATGTGCTAAGACTTCAGACGTCTTCAGCAGTGCGTCTGCTATGATATGAATTGAGGAAAGCTCTAGATGAGTTCAAGGTTACACTGAGGCAAACTACCCCCTTTTGCTATTCTCACAGCATATTTGCACTCCTTCCAAGCTGAGTAGTGTGCCTTTAAAAACAGTCTGGCTGTTGGAGAAATTAGCTCAGACTTTTGTTCTGTTCTAAATACAAAATTATGAAAGTATACACAGACTAGAATAAGGTTAAAATATTTGTTCTCAAAATACTGTGAGAGGTAGAAGATTAAAAATGGGGTAGTGGATATCATGAACTACTGAGTGCAGCTTTTTATATGATGATATTCCTTGTGATATTTTTTGCCTCATTTAAACATCTGAGATGATGGGTAGCAATTGATACCTTTTGGTGCTAACCTATATATTCTGGTGCTGAAGTAATACATTATTTTTGTGGAAGAGTAGATTTACTTCTAATATTACCATATACACTCCAGTGTTTTTGAGATCTTTTCCTGCTAAGCACATAATTAACCACTGGGATGGATTTGCTTTCAAAGTTCCTTTCTATGGTTGTTTCAGGTTCTAAATGAGGATTTTATAAGCATCAGAGAGGGAAATGTATTCCTGTTCAAAACCAAAACAAACAGCATCCTCTTCTCATCACAATGAGGTGCCTGAGGGAAAAAATATGGAGAGAGTAAGACCTTTGGCAGCCATGACTTCAGAATGATGCTGAGCAGATTTGAATGATCCCAACTCCTCTCTCTGGGGTAATTAATGACTTCAGAAGATTCAAGCTTGACCTTGCACACTTAGTCTTGAGAAGTTATGTGTTCCTCTTCTCTGAGATCAGTTTGTTCCCCTCTGAATTTGAGATGAGCTGGATCAGGTCTCAGTGAAGACTATGGGAGGCTTGATATAACTTTTGCAAGGGTGAGAAAATCCGATTCCATCTTCAAATAGCAAAATGAGACTACAAGAGCTATCCCTTACCAACACTGGGATAAACTACAGCAATCTGAAGGAGGAAACTTCCCCATAGAAAAAGTGCTCTATACCACAAATAGGATCTAACAGAAATCATAAATATATTTATACCAAATGTGTAGATAGAGGGATAGATAGGTAAATATATGTATTTATAAATTACCTTCAGGGATCCAGTTACAAGCATGAATGCCCTCTTGTGGTTTAGAATGCTAATATATATTTGTTTGATTTTGTCTTACTCCAAAAAGGTTTAGCCTTTTAAAAAACAATCATATACATTTTCTTTGATTGTTGGTTTCCTTTTTAAGTTTATGACCTTGATTTTAAAGATGTGTGACTTTGTCCATTTGCTTTGAAAAAAGGGGTCCATCATATAAATCCTCCAGTTTTCAGCTTTATCTCATTTGTAAATACAGTAGTGAATCAAAATTGCATTGGCTTTTGCTTACCTACCATACAGTGTTCTAAGAGTATGAGGTAAGATAGAGCTATTGAGATGTCTGACAAATTTTTAGCTGCCCTACTTCAGATACAGTTCAGAAAATGTAGAGGGTGGGAAGCAGCCTTATTTAGATACTAAATTCTAGTGATCCTTAATAAAAGTTCCAAATTATAGTTGACATTTTTCCTTTGTTGTTAAATTTTCAAGAAAAAAAACCGAAACCTTGATTTTTTCTTCAAGAGTGAAATGATCTCATAGAATTTGAGCACACAGTATTCTAACGTGCTTTTTAGAATGATGCAAAATAGAGAATTCGTGTGCTCTTTCTGTTAGACTACAGTTGGTTTGATGGTCACAAAGAACACAAACTTTTCCATTTGGATTAATAAGGGAAACATTAAATGTCTGTAAATAGTGATCTGAAATAACCACAGACTTCTCAAACTGCTTTGTTTCACTGGAAAATAAAGCAAAAAGCAAGAAAACATAAGAACAGCCCATCTACTTAATTCAGGATAGAAGAAAAGAATCATTACGAATGGTAATTACAAGATTTTCTTGCTGTGTGACATTCAGTTACTGAGTTTCTCTCAGATATACTTATTTTCTGGTAGAGGAGGAGCTTTTGTTCATATTACAAGGGAATGCATTTTAAAATTAGGCATAAAATTTAATAGTTACCCCATTCTGCGGCGCTCACCTGATTGCGAAGTGTGAGAATACCAGACTGAAATTTTTGCAGCAATTCAGTATTATCTTCTGCTGCCAAGAGAGAAAATTCAGGGTGAAAGAGATTTTACTATACTTTAATTGCTTGCAATCTTATCATTTGACCATCAGGCAGAAAATTCTTTTAAAATCCCTTGTACTGACAATCCGTATAAATTATTCTTGGGATATTTTGGCAGCAGGAGAAGAGAGGGAACGTCTCTTATTATGGTTATATGTTTAACACACAGCAGCAATCCTTTGAAAGATTCAGCTGTTTGTCATGCTGCAAACTCATCATAGCTTCAGTACGTCATCATCATGTAAGTC
Organism: Tragopan temminckii; assembly: GCA_028571105.1. Classification (NCBI taxonomy): domain Eukaryota; kingdom Metazoa; phylum Chordata; class Aves; order Galliformes; family Phasianidae; genus Tragopan; species Tragopan temminckii. The sequence continues at coordinate 9,212 of JAOWBP010053584.1, forward strand.
AGGAATCATCTTAGATGATAGTAAAAAACCTGTTCCTTAAGAGTGAATGGTAATATTGGAAATCTAATAACTCTGAGGAGTTAAACATCTTGTTTCACATAGGGTGCTCTTAAGAAATCAAAATGGTGCTTAAAGGCAGGGTTCATTTAACAAACAAACCATTTACAGTTGCTTTTCTACTTCTATCTGCAATAAGGACGGAAGATTTTTTTCTGAGGACTGGAAATGCTGAGGATTTGAAAATGATGACATTTCTATGCTCTCTGTGTGAACCCAAGCCAAAAACATGTTAAGTATTTATACAGTAAAATGTCCTTTTCTCCCTCTAATTATATATTGTCATCATTTCTTGTTTAGATTTTTTTATTATTATTATTGAGTGGGTGGGATTGCATCTGGTTTTTCAGAGAAGAAAGCTTGTTTTGTTACACATCTTACAGTGAATGTATCAATATAATATTTTTTTTCATACTGTCATAAGATGCTATATACATGTTATATCTGAGATATAAATTTGTATCCCTGTTTCAATTTTTGATGCTATGAAACTATAAAGAAATGTACATCATTTTGTTCCATTTTGTAACATCTATTCATTTAAATAAATAAGTAAAATGATCAGTATTTACACTTAATGTTCTTTGGAGACATCTTTTGTTGTTTCTTTTGTTGATTTTCTCCCTGGAGAAGATAAGTTTTCAGGGAGCTGGTAAAAGACATATCTGAACTGTGTTTAAATTCAGTTTGAGTACATTTATGTGCGTATGCACACATACACTTGAGTTCTGACACATACTTTAAATCTGTCTTTTAGTCTCCAAAATGTTGACATTTAATAGGCAGCATTGAAAGTCTGAACTAACCCAGTAGAGTTTGTGGTCAGGGTATGATTTCTTACGTGCTTCTGGCTGAGGTGACAAACAAGAACCCAGTTCAAAGGCAGTGTCCATGTTTTGATTTGGATACAGTTAATTTTCTTCATAATAGATGGCATGGCAAAGTATTTTGGATTTATGATGAAGATAGCCATGATAGCACACTGATGATTTAGTTGTCGTGGAACGGTGCTTGCACAGACTCAAGGACTTTTCTATTTCTGGTAATTGCCCTGCCAGCAAAGAGCTTGGGGGTGCATGAGGAGCTGAGAGGGAACAGAACCAGAGCAGTTGGCCCAAACTGGTGAAAGGGATATTCCATACTGTATGGTATCATGCTCAGCAATAAAAGCTGGAGTAAAGAGGGAGAAGGGGGAGGATGTTCAGAGTGATTACATTTGTCTTCCAAAGAAACTACTAGGTGTGATGAGCCCTGATTACCTGGGAGTGGCTGAACATCTGCCTGCCCATGGGATATACTAAATGAAATCCTGATTTTGCTTTACTCGTACACACAGCTTTTGCTTTAACTCTCTATTCAATTGTAATGGGATTATGTCAAATGTAAGTAGATCGCCAAAAATATTCACATTTGTTGCTCATCTCTTCCTCATCTGACCCCAGTGCTATTTGAACTACGAAAAAAAATGGTGCTTTTGCAGAGCTGCTTACTTTTGGATAGACATGATTTGATGTCTTGCCCTCTCCTCCTATCTTGCTTCTCTTTCATCTTAGAATCATAGAATCATAGAACCACTCAAGTTGGAAAAGACCTTAAAGATCATTGAGTCCAACCACAACCTAACCATACTACCCTAACTCTAACAACCCTCCACTAAATCATGTCCCTGAGCACCACATCCA
>JAOWBP010053585.1:0-10949 GCA_028571105.1 Tragopan temminckii
CATGTGATTCTCCCTAATACCTAAAGCTCAAATTCACAAAGGCATTTAAGAGCCCCAAATCCATATTAATATAGCTTGTTGTCATTTATATTTATGTATATGTGTATATATATAGTGAATCATTGCTTTTTACAGTCTTCTCTGAAGGTCTAGTGAGTTCAGAATACACACACACCAGAATAAAAATTTGATCAGTGCTACAGGGACTACTGGAGGTTCTCCACAGTCACAATTACCCTAGGAAAGATATTAGTTCTGTGGGATAACAGTCTAAGCACTCATGCCAGAAGCAAGTTTATGAGTATGCTCATTTTGAGACCCAAGCAAAATGTTCAGTCTCTGATTCCCAGTTCCCTAGACTCCATCCTTTGGTCTGTGCTAAACTTTCTGCACCAAATCAAAATGACTTCTGGTAAGCAACATTCATGACTACTTTGTTGTCTTTCCACTTCATTGCTCATCACTCAAAAGATTGTTTCCATTACCTCTTTCCTTAATGCACTGCACAAGTACTAAATGCCTGCAGCCCAAAGGCTGAGGATTGGCTACGACCACAGAAGGAACTGGGAACATCAAAGAGAGTTTAGAACAGCAAAGCCCTGAAAACGTTCTCTACTTCCTACCACTTTCACCCGAAAGACACACTTCCTACTCTGCTGGAATGCAAAGAGCTGTCTGTGCAGACATACCAACTAACTTCGGGTGTGTTGTGTCAGAAGGAAATGTCTTCAGCCAAGGGTGGTGTTTGTGAGCATCCTTTATTCTTAGACTGTGTTAGCCTCTAACAAGGGCTGCTTCCTATGTCTAGAAAAAAAAGGAAAGCCATAAATCGATTAAAACAAACACAAAACAAAAACAACACAGGAGAATGCAGGAGAATAAGGTCATTAGAGAGTTTCTTTAAAGAGAAAGGAACCTATCAGCTGCTCCCAGAAGAGCTGTGTTCTCTTAGCAATGGGCATCTAACCATGCAGCTTTAAGTCATGTTTCAGTAAGGGAGGTGTTCATTGGTTTTTGTTCCAATGTGTGGTTTCCTGGTCTGTAGGGAAAGCTTGTGTTTTCTGTATTTTGAAAACTGGATTTCTCATCTACATCACACTTGAATTGTGAAGACAACTCCTGAGGTTCTTGTGGGTGGTGACCACAGTCAATTTCTGAGAACTGTGTGCAAAGAATCAACAGTCAGTTTTGCCTTCAAAGCAGACAGCCAAGGATGATTTAGTCCATTATTGCCATAAGCAAATGGTCATCTCTAGGAACAGTAGAATTGCACCCAATACCACTCCAGTTTGTGAGCCGTCCCAACAAACAAGCCAAAAATGACTCCTAGCTGTGATCATTACATGGCCGGGTTCCCTTCTGCAATATTTGCTCAGTAAAATTGCTCTGTTTCTTCATTAATGATTTGAAAAGAAACAACTGTAATACATGTTCCAAAAGTCGTCATCCCATGTACCTATTCACTCACCATTCCTAATTAAGTTCATGAAAGATTAATTCCCTAATTGTGATGTTTATTAATTATCTGTTTTTCCATTTACAGGTTTGCAGCATTACTTCTATTCCTTAATTAGCTCGCAACAACCGCAGAAAATGTGAGTAATCTCCTTCATTCTCGTTGCCTCTTGGGCAAATTATTGGCTGATTGGTCTTCCAGTCCACCTGTTGTCCTACAACTTGTTTGCAAGAAAGGCATTGAGGCCTTGGAATGTTTGCAGAGAAGAGCAATGAAGCTGTGAAGGCTCTGTTGCACAAGACTTATGGGGAGAAGCTGAGGGAGCTGGGGTTGTTCAGTCTGGAGAAAAGGAGGCTCCGGGGAGACCTTATGGCTCTATACAACTGCCTGAAAGGAGATTGTGGTGAGGTAGGGGTCGACCTCTGCTCCCAGGTAACAGTGATAGGATGGGAGAGAATGGCTCAAGTTGTACCAGGGAAGGTTCAGGCTGGATGTTAGGAAATGTTTATTCTTTGACAGTGGTGATGCAGCGGCGCAGGCTGCCCAGGAAGGTGGTGCAGACATTATCCCTGCAGGTGTTGGAGAAAAGGGCGGATGTGGCACTGAGGGACGAGGTCAGCGGGGATGGGCTGGATGTGATGATCCTAGTGGTCTCTTCTAACCCTCGTGACGCTGTGATTCTAAGAACAGCACTCAGGCACCTGAACCCCCACGCACACCGAGGGAAGGTCCCTATCCCTCCATTCCTGGAGGCGCCTCCACACTCCGCAGGTACTCGACGCACCACGGACGCCCCAGCTCCCCGCTAGGAGCCCTCCACGCCCCCTCTCCGGCACGTACCCCCAGCCGAGCGCTCAGCCCAGGCCCTCCGTGCCCCGCCCCTCCGCTCCGTGCCCGGCCTCTCCCCGTCCCCTCGCCCGCTGCGCCTCGCTCCCCGCCTCGCTCTCCGACCGTTGGCGCACGGCGATGGCGGCGAAGCTGACGATGCGCGTTCTGCTGCTCGTTGTCCTCACCGGTAGCGGGCGGTGGCGGGGCTGGGAGAGGAGCAGCGGGGACGATCGCGGTCCCGCACCGAGGGCTACGGGCAGGGGAGGGAAAAGGGTCGGGCGAGGGCGCGGGACGAGGAGCCGGGATGGGGCGAACTCGGGCGGGAGCCGGCCGGTAACGCCGCCTCTCTCCCCGCAGGGCTGCTCTTGTGCCCCGGAGCTGCCGCCAGCGTCCCGGTGAGTGAGCCTTCCCCGCTGCTGAGACCCCGCGGCTCCCTGTGCCGGCAGTGTGCCTGTCCTGGCGCTGCAGCACTGCTGTCCCGGGGAGCTGGCCTCTGCGTTCCCATCTGTCACCTGCCGGGTCTGTGGGCGTCCTTTCAGTGTCGGACAGTGCCTGACCTCCTCTGTGTCTGTCTTCCTCAGCCGGCGTGCGACAAGTACAGCCGTCTGCCTGGATGTCCGAGGGACTACAGCCCAGTCTGTGGGACTGATGGAAAGACCTACCCCAACGAGTGTGTGCTCTGCCTTTCCAACAGGTAGGCACCTGCTGCACATCCTCACCTTCCTTTCTCTGTGGAAACGTTCACTCTCGGTTCCCCATTAAGTGAAGAGTTATTGCTCACTCACCTTCTGTTAACAGCAGTTCTAGCATTTTCTCAAATGTCAATTCCTTGCAATGGTTTTTATCATGATACCTGTAAATGGTTCGGTTTGGGTTAGCTGGTAGTATTAAGAAGTGTGTCACAGTGCAGGCTTTGCACACAGTTCATACACTGTCATTAAATACAAACACAGAATGACAGGAAGACTTGGGTTGGAAGGGACCCCGGTGATCATCCAGTCCCCAACCCCCTGCCCTGGGCTGACTGTCCCCCACCAGCTCAGGCTTTCCAGGGCTCCAACCAACATGTCCTTCAGAGCCTCCAGGGATGGGGCATCCACAGCCTCTCCGGGCAGCCTGTGCCAGCAATTAAATTTCCATTTGCCACGTTAAAGATTTAATAGCAAGTATTATTGTACGGTATACAATACTGGACTCTTGAACACCCTCCATGAGAAACTTACAGAAAACATGAAAGACCCAGCTGAAATGCAGCTCTTAGTGAAAAGATTTTACTGTCAAGATCCAATCTCTTTTGCTCCCTTTCACCGAGAAAAGTAAGAATGCCAGATGTTAGGAGAAAATACCGTTTTGCCATTCAGGTTGTCTAGCAGTCAAGAATAAGATATCCTACCCTCCTTGAGAGATGTTATTTTATCCTTTAATAATTTCATAGTTTTTAAAAGAAATTGAAAACGCAGAAAATCATCCCCTAATAAACATTGTTACATCTGTTGTGACTAGCTAGAAAGCTCTGCAGTGCAGGTTCTCATTACAAATTGAGAGGAGCTGTTGTGAATCAAATTGGATGGTGAAGCACCATTTATATTAATATGATAACAAAATAATAGGATTCTTGTTTCTATCAGAGGGGAGAAGTGGGGGTAGCAGAACAGCAGTGATGGACATTTACAAAATTAGAAATAGATCTTAAGAAAGGGAAAATTAAAATATGTTCCTTACTTCAGGGTGAAGGGAAAGGTTAATTGTGACAACATCACTTACACAATTCAAATGAGCAAGAGAGAGCACAGGTCAGAATAAGAAAAATGTCGAAGATGTCAGAGGACAATTTAAGGAACTAATATTTAAAATAATGAATATTATAAAAATATATTTTAAAATACTTTTCCATGTCAAAGTATGTTTACAAGTGTGCAGATCTGCAGAGTTTGGTAACGTTCTGACTGGAGCACATCACAAACTATCCAAGAAAATGACAAAATTTGAATAAAAATTGGTAAACCAATTTGCAAACCTGCAGTCCGAGTGAAATTTAGAAACCCCAGCAAATCAAGGGGCACATATAGTGCAGTTGGTGAAAAGGGGAGAAAAGAGGTGCTGTCATGATACTTTATTAGGAGTCTACCCATTTTTGCTATGTAAAATGGTACTGGAGTAAGTTATTAAGCGATAGACATGTAGACAGCCAGAGGGGAAAAAAATGAGTAAGCAAAGCTGACACAGATTTGTCAGAAACAATCCAGAAAAATCCATGAGATTTAGTTTTTCAGCAAGATAACTTGCCTGTCTGAGTAGAAGGAAGCAGAAGTGTTACTCCTTGACGTATGGAGCCTTTCCACTGAATTCCCAGCATTAGAACTGTTTCCTATGACACAGACTGTGAAGTTTGACTTGCATTAGTGCTTTGCAACGGACTCTTCAGTCCTCACTGTGAGATTTGTCATGTGGTTTGATACTACTCAGGTTTGCAGATTTTTACTGGATTCTTATAGGTAACAAAGCCTGAAGTGAGGCTGTCTCTAAGTTATTAGCTCTCTGTGCGTAATTCATAATACATCTTTTCATCACTTACTTTGCAATAAGGCTTGCTACAAGTAATGCAAATAAATATATTGCTACTTCTAAGTGAACATATAAATATATTGTCCCTTTTAACTGAACATTAACGTGGAAAAGTTTGCTTTATAAAATGTCTGTTAAATGAAAGTGTGGTGGTTCTCCTCTTAAAATATTGTTCTGCTTGCAGTGAAGAAAATAAGAATGTCCAGATTTACAAGAATGGAATGTGCTGATAAGGCAGATGACAACTCTTCAAGCAAATGAGAACAAACAGAAACAGTTCATTAAAAGTAGCTTCTCTGTAGTCTGTCCAAATAAATAAACTTGCATTTTTTAAACCAAGTTAAACCAAGTCCTGTGAGTGTATTTAAACCACATAGCCATTGCTTAGAACCTGAATTGCAATTTATTATTTCATGTAAGACATCACAGAGCAAGGAAGAGATACCCTGGCAGCTTACCAGGAACAGTCAGTTCCTTGTGAGGCACCAGAGCCATTTCCCACAGCACTACCTGGCAGCAGCCAGGTTTCAGCACCTCCACCTTGGGCAGCACAAGCTACCACTCCTTTCTGGAAGGATCTGAACCCATGGGACCCGCAGCCCATGCCTGTCTGAACTCAGTGTAAGGAATAATTATTCACAAAGTGATCTTGTGTGGCTTCACTGGAGGGCAGGAGACTCAGAATAGTTGTAGAATGGGAGTATGGATGCATGCCACAGGACCTACTGCTTTCTAGTCTTACCCAAGAAAAGACACCTCTCATTCAGCAGAGATCTACAGAGAATGTGGGTACAAGGGTTTCTGTGTTTGGTAATGTGTAGAACGCATTCTCTCATCCTTCCTATTTCTGGGGTCATTGGCTTCTGGAAGGAGTTACTTGGAGGGGAAGGTGTTGGCTTGGAGCATGATGAATTACCCAGGCACTGAGGCCATAAGACTCTCTGCTCTGGGTCTTGCAACCCTCTTAGTCTTGATACCCAGAAATGATTGGATCAGACAGCATAAATTTTTCCACTAAACCAAACCAAAGTATTTCCTTTTGATGAAACATAAACTCATAAACTTTGTACATTGCCCATCTTACTGTAATAATTAAACAGAATAACTGAAAAAGGAGTTTCCCAAAATCTTATTTTTGTAAACCTCTTTTGATTAGACTTAAGCTTTAATGTATTGTACTGTTACTCACCTTCCTGTCAGTTAGACAATCCATCAGTTAGGCAAACTGTTTTTCAGGTTTGTTGTAACTGCTGTAGCTGTATTGCCTAACTTCCCTTTTGTTCTTTGCTGTAGGATTTTAAAATGTGCTTTGTAATTCCTGTTCTTCAAATGGTTTAAATGTACATTTCCCTCTGAAGTAAAGAAGAATATTTGTCTTAAGAAGAGAGAAGCTGGTGTTTAGCATGAAGTCATGCTATGCCTGATTCTGCCAGAAATTAATAAAATCCCAGCCTCCTTCAAATTAAAAATTAGGATGGATTTCTTACCAGTGTTCTGCGACCACTATATTTGATCTGTCAGATGCATTAAAATCCATACATCCCTTTGATTGCTTGATGTGTTGACTTGACCTCATCTACTCGTGGTATTTGTTTATGAACTAGATAACAATACAATAACAAAGAAGGATGTTATCATCACCTTTAGACATCAATGGACCATATGCCAAGCATTAGCTTATCACATCTGCATGAGAGTAAGAAGGGACTATATTAGTTGAACAGCAAAAAAGACATGAAAGGATCTCTTTTCTGTCTGATCTCAGATGGCTGGATAATATTTTACTTGTTGATTGCAATTTTTGTTTGTTTGTTTATGCTATTTTCTAACTTCTCAAGATCAGCACAGGCTTGATGTGACTGCAAGGAAAACATGCAGCCATCTCTCTCACTCAAGTCAAAAAACTGTCACATTAGCTATTGCTAATGATGAGGAAGGACAGGCAAAACACACAATATACACTTTTATTTAAGTTCAGTGGATATATGCTTCTCCCTAATTCATATTAAGAAACTGTTGCAAAAATGTACTTCTAATTTGCCTTTAATTCTGCAAACCTGGGTCACTTTCTTTTAAGTATAACACCTATGTAATTTTTGCTGTTTGCTCAGGCCGAAATAATAGAAAAAAGAAGAAGAAGGAACGGCCACCATTCTTGGTCAGTGAACATCCTGAGAAATGCAGAGTAGAGCTGCTTGTTGCCTCTGAGGATGCTACGCTTTCCTACGTGAATCAATATTGATCTCTACAAATCAGCGTTTGCGTTTCCTGCCAAGCAAGAGGTATGTACCATCCTTAGATCAGAGATCTGATTCAAGGCCTGATAGAAATAGGCTGTGAAAAAATGCCCCTGGTTCCAGAGAAACGTCAGATCAGTATGAATGATTTTGTTCCTCGTTGCCCTAAAACAAGGGCTTTTTAATGATTAAATTCCTGACTCTCCCTTCCCACAGAAACATCAAAAAGGATACATGCATAAACAAAACGTTCTGTAGGTTTCACACGCTGTTGCCCAGCACACACTGTGGGTGTGTTCTCAGGGACTGCCAGACTCCAGCTCCCTGCTTGGTTGTGCTCAGTTTGGCAATGCTCAGACCCTTTTCTTCAGGCACTATTTTGGCAGTTTGTAGATTTTTTGAACCAGAGGCATTACCATGCTTTGATTTGAGCAAGGTAGAAAGCATCTCTCCTTGAATTTCTGGCAGGTTCTTTCAGGGCTGGGGTTCCTGACGTTCTTCTGGGTATGATAAAAGTATATCAAATCCCAGGTAACAGTGATAGAACAAGAGCAATGGCCTCAAGTTGCACCAGGGAAGGTTCAGGTTTGGCATTAGGAAACATTTCTTCTCGGAAAGAGTGGTGATGCAGTGGCACAGGCTGCCCGGGGAGGTAGTGCAGTCACTGTCTCCAGAGGTGTTCAAGAAGAGGGAAGATGTGCCACTGAGGGACGTGGTTTGAGCAGACATAGGCATAATGGTGATCTTAATGGTATTTCCAACCTTAATGATTATGTGATTCTATCCTATGTAAGGCTCAAAAAAAAATATTGCTAGCATTTGAAAACTCTTGCTATTGGAAAACACCCAAACGTGCTAGTCATGAGTATTCACCCAACAGGGATTTCTGTTTTCCCCTTTGTTGCCAGCGTAGTGTTAGCCTATTCTTTTAAATAGTCTTTGTGTTTGTCCTGGGTTGCAGTGGACCATGAACAAGAGCAGAAAGGAGAGGTCTAACTGTGGGAACATTGGTCTAAATCTCACAGGAGACTGGTCAGAGAAACAAGCGTGAATTTGATGTTGTTCAGTAGGTGGCAGCATTTATTTTTTTTTTCTGCATCTCATTTTGTTTTATATTCTCAGTAAAGTCCAGAAGAGATCTATGAATAATTATTGCTTGTGTATATAAATATTCTGTAGGAGTTGTTTCTTTTCATACATATTATTAGTGTCATTACAGCTCTGATACAGAGTCAAACTCATTAAACTTGAGTGAACTTGTGTTTTTTCTCATCATTGAATCCAAGTATGTTCGCTGCAAAAAACTCTACAGGATAGTATTTTGCAGTAATTTTATTCTGTGGACAGATGCCTTGGAAATGAACCTACGGTGTTCACTTCCATGCTTAGGATTACACTGAGTTCTGTCTTAGCTCTGATTGCTATCGTCACATAGCAATTTTTAAAAGTTGTTTCATTTTCTAAAATCTAAAGATTTGGACAGAGCATTACTAATGAGAAAACCTTAGAAAACAAAGTCATTTTCCTCTGTAGCCGAGTCTCATGTTTACATTGAGAAAAAAAATCCCTTTTGGAAAGGCTTTTATTATCTACCAGTGAGAAGTTTTGTAAGATTCTGGTACAGTTGTAACATGTTCTACCTTTCAAAGAGATGTGATATCTTTTTTTCTTGACTTTATAAGCAAAAGCATTTAGAGTTGACTTAAAGCTTCAGACTTACATTATCCTATTCCTGCATTACCAGTAGAAGAGGCAAAGGTGCTGAAAAATCCTTTGTTGCCATTTCTGTGTTTGGAAGTTATGTAGGTTTGGAACTGTAATGAAAATTTAAAATCACATGTATTGTTCTAAGCTGAGAGCTAGCCTATTCTCATGTCAGAATCAGTATACAAGTCATCTGTCTGGATCAGCCAAGGTAAACACTTTCTAAGTTCTGGATATGGGGGTCTGCAAACTCATGGTGGTTTTATTATCTAATTGAGCCCCAGGAGAGGAAAAATATGCACATTTGGGGGAATTCTTCCAGTTCTATGCAGAGGAAGAAGGATGTCCTTAAAAAAACTATCAAAAAATTGGGCTCAAGAGGAGGGAAAGAAATATTTGCCTACTCCTCATAGTTGATTATATTAACTGAGTTATATCATCTCCTGACAAACACTACTTTTAGACTCTGCAATACACAAGCCAGAAGGCATATATGGAATATTAAGCTAGAGCAGGGATCTTGTATACAATTTCAGCCATCATGACAATAACTGATTTTTGCCTCACAAGCAGCTGGAATGAACCTGTACCAAGTAGTCAAGTGAATGTTACCAGAGTAGGTTTTCATTTCCTGACAGTCTTTGGGCTGTGAGAAAATAGAAATCTCCCTCCTCCTTTTCACCTTCTGCTAGTTCCCTAATCAGACCCTGATCAGAGGACTGAAGACCTAGTGCTGACATCAGGTGGTATAAATGAACAGTCAGGAGAAAACTGACTGATGACTGAAAATACAGTTTAAAGAGGAAAAGTGTGGGAAATCCGTACATATCATCATAATATGTTCTCTTGTCCTGTTAAGTGTTCAAAAGATCCAAACAGAAAACCAAATTGATGCTAAGTAATACAGAAGAAAAACCCAGAGAAGTATGAGACACTGGCACAGGTTGCCAATAGAGGTGGTGGAAGTCCTGGAGATGCTCAAGGCTGGATGGGCCTCTGAGCAACCTGGTGCCCCTGTTCACTGCAGGGGAGTTGGGCTAGATGGCCGTTAGAGATTCCTTCCAAGTCAAACGATTTTATGATTATATGATCTCAGTCTTTCACAAATGCTGGGTTTTTTTTGTCCATTTAACAGTCCAGAAAACACACATTCTCCTATCTCTGAACTCCTCTCCATTCTACTCTTCTGAATATGTTTGGTCTCTGCATGGAAAGAAACGCTGAAAAATAGTCTTAAGCACATTCCTGGGATTTTTTTCATCGCCACTGTTCTGCTGATGCACTGTGCAGCTGTTGGCAGAGAACCTGCCTGTTTTGACATACGGATACTTGATTTGAATGATTGATTGTGTGTCCTGAGGAAGTAACAGTGGAGGCAGGTAGATGCCAAATCAAAGACAATAACCAAAGGGTAGGAACTTGTACTTGTTCTGCAGGCACGAGCTCCTTTGTTCCTGCATGCCAAATAAAGAGTTCAGCATTGTTTCATTTTCTTGCCCTCTTTGCTCACCAGTGAAGCGGCTAACAGTGGTTAAATACTTTATGCAGAAGAAGTACATAGGATTGTTCATGCTTCAGCTCCAAATGCTATTGAAAGACAGCAAGGTTGTGACAGAAGCTTTAAAAATACTCAGCTGGAAAACAAAAGTCGCACAGTGACGAAATCATGTTTAGTCCTCCTAAAGCATTCAGCCCAACTGAAAGGTTTCATTGCATTTGACAGGAACGTGTCCTAGAACTAACCCTACAGCATGGCCCAGGCCCTGATCCGCCCAAAGGCATGTCCATGGGCCTTCCCCTTCTGCCATCTGCTCCCCACCTTGCAGTGCCTCCTCCCTGTGTCAGTATTTTTCAGCTGTCTGGTGACCCAACTGGGTGAATGCATCTGGGTCTTTTGTAAGAGTAATCAGTTCCCTGATTCAGTTGTCTGCTGGGTTGCACAAGACCTTTTGTTGGCCAGCTAGGGCGAGGAACAAGACAAGATGCAGGGAGGAGAACTTGCTTTCTTGAGGAACGCTGGTTGTCACGGAGTTAACTAGATCGATCTATGCCCGTGACAGGGGGCTGTAGGCCCCTGCCTTTCCCCCACACAAGATGGGAAGGGAGGAAGGGGAAGAAAAGACAACGGCAGCAATCTATGGAGGAAAACTTATTTTACT
>JAOWBP010053586.1:0-38036 GCA_028571105.1 Tragopan temminckii
GATGATGAGTGTTCTTCCATAATACAAAAACATGTAGGCATGGACAACAGAGTTCCACAATCACCAATTTTCAAGTATGTATGTCAAAAACCAGGAGATATTTTATTGGTGATGACAGTAATTCTTTCTTCATACAAGTCTCTGAATATTATAAGACAAAGAAAAATTGTAATTCCTTCTTTGTGCTTTTGGACAAGGTTGTAAGGTTTCTGTTCACGTGTATTGTTCATGTGAGGAATGATTTCTTCAAACTGATGTTGCAGAGATTATTGTTCTGTACACATGCTAACTGGGGCTTCATCTATCTCTTTTACTCTTGATTTTGGATCTCTTCTTCATCAAGATTTTTCACACAAGGATTGTTTGTTTTTGTTTTGTTGTTGTTGTTTGTTTTGCTTGTGAGACAAACAGACCCATCTACAGGCCAGTATAACTGTGGTTGAAAAACTGAATCTTCCTTGTTGTCAGTGTGGGTCAGAGGTCTTGGGTGCATATAGACGTTGGTGTGCAGAATGGTGGAGTGTAAATTTACAGCATAGGTGCTACTCTAAGCCCCAGGATGAATATTCATAATATCCACTAAAGTAAAAATAGCTTGGCCCATTTCCACTCAGAGCTCCTTATCACAGCACTCTCATTCACACAGTGGACTACCGTGCTGTCTCTCCCCTGCATGGGGGAAGACAAAATTGAACATATGATTCACTGCAAAAGTGATGGAGGCAGCTGAGTGCTGAGGGACTGATCCTTCATGACAGAAGCACTCACAAGGCAAAGGCAGAGAACAACCTGTGAGTCCTAAACAACAGTCCATCTAAACACTTTGAGATGCTTTATTTATGAAGAGTAGTATTCTTGCATGACAGTTTAAATATTTACTAATCCATTACTTCAAATGCCAGAACGTTTGAATAACTTGCTGTGCCTCACATTCCCCGGTGAGCAATAAAGTTACAGAAAAAGGTTGGAAACTCTTAAGTAGAAAAATGTGTTTGGGGCCTTAGATTTCTTAGAGCTCAGTGTAAGCCAGTCAGCCTTTCAGAAGCTAAAAATGACCACAGAAAGTGTAAACAATTTAAATACATAATCTAAGTAAAACATAAATGGTGATACGTTTTTAAATAATGTCACCAAGCTTAGACATCTGTACTTCTGGCATTAAGTAGTATAAGTTATAATTTAGATTTCCCATCAGCAGTATACAAAAGAAGACACCTAAAATAATAGAATATATATTGATTGAAACCCATTTGCTCCCTTCTAGACCTCAGACATTTGACAAACGGAGCCATTTGAATTGAACAGAATAATCCTCTTCTATTATATATGCTTGGCATTGCATTCCCATTAGCTGTCTAAATTGCCTACTTCGACAAGGCCAGTGTTCTCGTTCAGGTTCTCTTTAGAGCTAACAGTCTACACAAGGGCTTCTCTGAAAGTCATACCTCCTATTTTACTGTGTTGGCCCACGACATCAGAGGCAGATGGTGGTGGTATGGCAGTAGAGGTTGAACCTTCCCACCTGTATCCCATTATAGTTGTTGACATGTGACAGATAATAGCAGAGGGACAGTCTGACAGAATGATGGCTGATGTGGAAGCGCTTATGAAACAGAAGTTAAAGTTTGTTACTGAGTTCCTCCATGCAGGAAAAATACCGCCATTGACATTCGTAGATGCTTGCTGAATGCTTCCGGAGACCAAACAGTGGATGTGAGCACAAGGAGGTGGTGGGTGGTGCCTTTCAGCAGTGGTGACAGTGACATGAAAGACAAGTTACATTCAGGGTAACCATGCAGGTTTTTACAAATGTGGCATGTAGGCTCTTGTTTGTCACTGGTGAAATGCACGGCTAATGGTGATACCTGTGTTGAAAAATAGTGTTTTGTAGCTGAGAATATGCTCTATTAAATAGTGTTACGGTGGTCTTTGTATCTATTGTTACTTTCATGGAAATATACAGGGGGCATTACTTCTGGAGCAACTGATGTTAAATAATGTAAATGAATTAATGTAGAAGATTCCTACTTCAGCGTAGGAAACTGTTCACTCAGTAACAGTCCCAGAAGTGGATATTATATAGGGTAGGTTTTTTCATTTGTTTGTTTACTTGCTTGTTTGTTTGTTTGCTTTGGAATTCTTTTTCTCTAAGGCAAAGTTTGAATGGACTTGCTTCTGTATCTTTTTCAAGTGTACTTATCAAGAACACCTTCGATCTTTAATACATATCAGAATTATTAAGACAAGTGGTGTTGCATACTGAAAGCTGAGATCACTGTCCACCAACCTTATAAACAGAGGCAGAACATCTTCTGCAGTAAGGGGATTTTCACTTAGGCAGAATTGGATCCCAAGAGCTCTTGTAACTCCATCAAAGCATAGACAGGATTATGACAATGATTTGTTTGCTTACAAACTACTGGCACTCAAAGGGAGATTTTTAAGAACAGTGTCCAGCTATAAATAACTTGTTAGGACTGTCTAAGTTCAAGATCATTATTACCAGTATTTGCATTTATAGAGTGAATTCAGTCTATTCCATTTCCTGAGATCGGTGAGTTAAAAATTTGTAGTTTCGCACTGGACGCTGTACTAGAACATTTGCAAGACTTCATTATTTCAGCTTGAAAGTGATACTGTGCAGATGTAAAACTTAAGTGCAGTATAAGTAGCTGTGGTCACTGGCAAATTATTGACCTACTTGGCGGAATGAAATTATACGTTCTTATGTTGATAAAGAGAACATAGCTATCTTTCAAGTGCAGCATATACAGCTTAGAAACCTTTTTTTTTTTTTTTCCCCCCCATAAAGAACAAGTGGCTGTGCTAACAAAAATTTCCAGAATTTCTGATTTCTGGACATTTTTTATCTATTTAAATATTTTCTTTGGTTTTGATTAATTTCTTTCTTAAATCAAACTTTGTATTCATGAAGGTTAATTTCTCATTTGGAAAAAGAGAAACAGTGACTGATAGAAAATTGATTACAGCAAAATCTCAAACACGAATGTCTCATAGGTTTAATCTTCTCTTCAGGTAGTATTAAACATATCCATGAAGCAACCAAGGCTGTATGTACCTAGTATGCTGGTCAAAGAAACAAGCTTTTTCTGTCAGCATTCTGAGATTAGAAGATGGAATTTGTGTAATATGACAGCTCTAAGATGTTCTGTTTCCAACCACAGTTTATTGTCTGTAGCCTAACAAAACACTTGAAGGATCAGTGGCCTTATTGTTAACTAGTGACAGTTCAGATGTATATATGAACAACTGATTTCAAACTGATTTTAGGCTGAGCTCAGAAGCAAGGTTTTTTGTGATGAGATTTTGGGAGCTGCTTGTAAAACTCATGAATTCATAGTGGCTCACATTTTGCATGTTAAGTCAACCCACAGGGATGGCAGATATTGACAATCTAAAACATGAAAGAAGAAATGGTTCTATTCCAAGATCTTTTCCACCATAATCAACTTTACAACCATTTAGTTACGTTACAGTCTGATGCTGAATCCTTCCTAGAGGTGACAGTAGAACAAACCCAAAACAAGGAATCATTAAACCTTCCCCTCAGCCCTCCACTTTCCCCAACAACAGTGTGAACAATTCAGAGCAAAAAAAAAAGCCAAAAACCAAGCCTGAATTTTATTCTTGTGAGCACAAAGTAGGACACATACCTTCTATACCTTCAGAACAAATTATTAGATTAGGTGAATTTTTTACACCTGGGATTGAAGCTTTACTCTGAGAACCGCCTGGATGATTTCAAGGACAGAAATCCATCTGGTCTCCAAAAACCACACCATTATTCCGTACGCATATTGAAAATAGTGTCTGATTCAAGGTCTTAAACCTGATACTTAAAATCTCCATGGAGATTTTTCCTGAGAGGAATTTCCAGCTTTGAAATTGAAACTGTTAGCTGTGAGGAAAGCTCACACTGGTGAACGGTAAATCATTCAGAGAAGTAGCCCATTGCTATGCTCTGGGAGATTGGACAGGCCATCTGCCTTTTTCACTCTGAGAACTCTCATGTTCTGACTCAACATTCTGTTTTCGCAAGCCAAAGTATCCAAATCAGAGAAGCTATTTCATGTGATCAATCAAGGAAGAATGAAGTGAAATAAAAAAGGAAAGTTATTAATCTTATTCATGTTTTGGATACTTGCAATTTTTTTCAAACAGTGCAGAGAAAAGCACGTAACATTTGTGAAGATTGCTTTTCACTTCTTGAGGATGCGTGGGCTTTTGTGTTATTGATGTTATTCTTTCTGTTATACTCTATAAGATTTGTACATGGATGTTGTTAAGTGGGGTACAGAGTGATGAGAAAGTGTGGCTACCTCTTTCACAAGCCCAGGCTCCTGCCCATCTACTGAGGCCCAGCCCAGGGAGCTGGGGCTCATGCCCAGGCTGCCAGATGTCAAGTTAAATGATGATGTCAATTTTATCTTAGTCTCACTTCATGAAGGTAGTAGACTTAAACCACAATTTATGTCTTTAATGTATTGAATTTTGAATGACACATATGAGCTAGGAAGTGTCTTTATGCCCTTGTTACAAACTGGACACCATAGAAAAGAAAGTTATTTTTGTTTGCAGTCTGAGTCCTGATGTTGCTGTGATACCTAATGATATTTGAAAATATATGGTCTCCTGTCATCACTTCCAATCTTGTTCTGTGTGTTTTGTTCTAGGGCCTGTTGGCAGTGAAAGGAACAGAACTTCTTGAATGACTTGTTCTGGTGGATCATCTCTTTTCTCTCAAGCATGAGAAAAAGCAATAGCCACAGCCAGCAAAGAACAGAAAACTGGCAAGTTCTGTTATACCATGCAGCCTATAGCAACAATGCTTGTTGTGGTTTTGTTTTGGGGAATAGAGGTTGGTAGGAAAATGCTGTATTGAAAAAGAACGTGGGATTTGTCCACTGTTGTTGTTTTCACATGAAAAGTGTTTTTTGTGTGTGTGTGTGTTTTTTTGATATATAAATATTTTATTTTCTTAATCTAAATGGTACACTTATGTTCTCCTTTCTTCCTGTGTCCCACATAGCTGTTTTATATACAAATAAACATTTGTGATGCCCCAAGATACTGGCTGGATGCTTTCACATGGTAGAAGAATGTGCAGTCCTTATAGCATGGGGTATTTGCAGTGTCCCCTTCATGGAAAGGAACATCCTAAATTTTTCCATGGCAGCTGTGCAACAAGCAGGGAGAATGTATGGACAAGTTGTTGTTCTTGCATTTGGTTCTGGAACTTAATGGGTAATGTTCTTTCTGCTTTGCAACTCCTTGGTCTTCTGTGA
The DNA here is from genome assembly GCA_028571105.1 of Tragopan temminckii. NCBI lineage: Eukaryota > Metazoa > Chordata > Aves > Galliformes > Phasianidae > Tragopan > Tragopan temminckii. The sequence continues at coordinate 5,307 of JAOWBP010053586.1, forward strand.
GGAGATCAAAGATGACAAAAAATTTGTGCTCACTTTCTGACACAGATGCACAGGGAAGGACAAGGACTCCTGCTACAGAGTCAATTTACTGTGGCACTGGCGTTTATACCATCTGGAGATAGTAAATTTTTTTCCTTACACCATGAAATAAGAGATTGTCTTGAAGGAAATGATCAGTCCCCTCAATCTGGTGATTTTATTCTGGGACAGAATTTCTACTGCTATGAAGTGTGTATAGGTGATTCTGGTACACCCCCACATCTTCCCCACACAGTTTATTCTTGCACCACACTAGGACCGTATTAAGGCCCTCCCTTAAAAGAACCACATTTCACATTCAGTAGAAGAACATAGGCAATAATGTGTGTACACAACTATGAATCTATTGCTGCTTTTACTATTGAACCCAGAGAATTTGCAGTTTAACTATGTATTCATAAAAAATATTTGTTATGCAGTGGAGCAAGGAATGCATACTGGGTAGGGAGATAAAAAAAAAAAACAAAACTAAACAGTGCACAAAAGCACTAACAGCACCCTCCAGCAAAAAGCATTTCAAATGTTTAAGCCACTGTACACCAGGAGGCTAGATATCAGTTTCTATTATTGCTCAAAATGACAAAATATAGAGTGAAAAAAAAAGAAACAGAAAAACCTTCCACAGATGGATGCTAGCAAAAAGGGCACTTTTTCCGTCAGCTATATGACCATGCTCAAATGAAGGTTAAAGGGATGTAAGCGAGAGCAGAAGATGACTTCATTTAATGTGTTCTCTGAAATTTTCACATTAAGCAAGGGAGAACTAATGACGTCTTTTTGTCAGTTATATTTTTATGGACCTGCAAGGCTAAATATTACTGTTTTGGAGAAGACAAAGACACTAGAAGATTCTCTGCATTTGCCAAGCTCTTGCTAATTTCAAAATGTCTATACCTAGATATGCACAAAAGGAGTAAAATTTTACCAGATCTACTTAAATTTCTTAATCTAAACAAGACTTCAGCAGTATGTGGACACTTCTTAGGGGATTTTATGACCTATGTAACAAACTTACTTTGTCATAATGAATAGCGGGTTGTTTGATGTGTTTATTAATGCAATAGTTTCTGTAGAACTGGGAATATGTGAGTCTCTTGCTATTTATTTAGAAACGGCTGCAAAAGAAACCTCAGAAAATGTGTCATGCAAGTTCAAAAGTCAGAAAGAAAACCAAAGAAGAGAAGTACAGCTTCAAAAACTTTTTAGAAAGTGAAGATCAGAATTGTTTTTAGTACCTGAATTCACATATTTTTTTTTAGAGTCCTTTGAAATATTAATGAAAATTACCATAAACAAAACTTAATAATAGAAAAATTAGTGAAGCTTGAATTACCCTTTTTTCCCCCTTGATCTACATGCAGTTTTGACATATATCAGCATGTAAATCAATATGCAATACAACATTTCAAATTTACTTTTTCACTGAGAATTGTGTCCACTAATACCTTTAGAATTACCACTGCTTTTTGGCACCCCAAAAATGCCATTGGAGACTGGAGGATGACTGTTATCTTGGTAAGCTGCTATGTTAACTAGTTTATACTATCTGATTTGTTAAATCCACATAAATTATAGTCAGCTTTTGACATGTTTATGAGCTTGTCAAGATCACAACCTACAAACAACATGCAATATGTGTAAATATTGGTTTAATTATCTTTTTTATCTTTTTAATTTTTTTTTTTTTTCTGGCAGCAGTTTGCAGTACGCAGACATTGATCAGCCTGCATTTGGTAGTCGTATTGAAGATAAAGGTGGATTCGTGTTTAGAGAACATTGCGGCTGCAAAATCAATAGTTGCACATATTGGATACTCTTCTGCTTAAGGTCTGAGGTAGCTCTATTTTCGGTGTTCTGCATATATTGGACATCTTGCCTTCTGCAATATTGTGCAGCGTAGCTAGAATATTCACAGATCACTGGAACGGGCTTTATTCTCTCTGCAACAACAAAATCAGAAAATCCGTGGAAAGTGTTTTTCTTAATACTGCAGTAAGCTGGTGGGTTTTGATGTAATACCATGTAGTGTTCTGCAAGGTACAGAATGCCTTTAACTTCCATCTTCTCCACCTGAGATTTAAGCATAACAATGTCATAACAGTGACACTGTCTTGAATCTAAAGTATGATTTGATTACTCCAAGAAAAGTTAGATGTTATTGTCTGTGCTGGTTGACTGTTTTATTTATTTGACAAACAGGAGAGCTATTAGTGAATTACATGAATCATCCAAAGTGTCAGTAAAACGATTTCCCGTGTCAACATTGGAATGAATATTTGACATAAAAGAATGCTAGCAAAACTTTTTCTTGCTTCCCTTGCAACTGTTTTCCCCTGCAGATGAATACTGTAAGCCATTCATGATATAGATTTTTTTTAATCATTTTTCAGGCGGTATTGTTAAGTCACCCTGTTGGAGTAGGAAACCCAAGCAGTTCTGGGTATGAATGATGTGAGCAAATGGGAGTTGGATGCCAGAGCCTCATAGAAAAACATCTACCAGACTCCCACATGTATGCCTGGCTTGATTTCCACAAAGCGTTGTGGAAGTTGTTGCACTGGTTAGTTTTATCTTCCTATCTAGAGAAAAGAGGTAAGTGATAGAGGAAACATAGAAAAAATTATTACATGGATATGCATATTGTGATGGAAGGAATTACTCTCTGTGTCCTCTTTGTGTCAAACCTTTTCCAGTCTGTCACAGTACCGTGTGTAGACGAGATGAATTTTTAAATCATCATCCTGTTGTCTCAAGAGCAGGGACATATGCTGCTGTCTTACTTTAATGTAATAACCATCATTCAAAAAGTTTCCTCTCTCATAATTGCCAAAGATTTCTTCTAGACCTATTCTAAACCAAACAGATTACACTGAAGGCTTTGCCAAAGTATACTAAAATGGATTGCTCAGATTATGGTATAGTCTTTAAACGCAAAAGAACAATAAAATGCATACTTTTAAAGATAATCTTTAGCTCTGAGGTTCATTAATCCTCGTTTGATACAATAATGAAAGTAGATTGACCATATTACTTAGCCCTGCCTAACGATTTTGGAAATAGAAACATCACTCCCTTAACTAAAAATGTGATTTTGAGGAAAATTAAAAATATTTTGCAATATTTTCTAACATTAAGGTACTAAAACCATTTTACTTTAAATAATACTCATATTAGCACAGCATATATTTTTTCAAATCAAGACACTATAGATAATTCATGAGAAATGCAAACTCGATTTCACAGTGCTAATCCGGATTTGAATTTTGACTGTGCTTTTGCAACTGCTGCTTTTTCTTCTGGGAAACTGTCTTTTCTCGATGGCTTACAGGCAGTGTGCTCTTTTATTTAAAATTTTACAATAAGATCTCAAGTTACTTGGCTACAGGGTTGTTTTTCTTTTGTTAAATGGTACACCCCAGCAGTTTCACTGGAAAGGAATGGTGGTAGTAAGGGAGGAATTTCAGAGATATTAAGGCATTAAGGAAATAACTGCATCCAGAGCTCACTGATTTTCTGTCACTCACTCTAGTTTTGAGAGGCATAAATTACAAGCCAGGACAGTTCCAAAACGAGCCTTCATTAATTTTGCAGCAATACTACATTTTTTCTATTCTCTTCTGAATTTTTATTATTTTGATCATAAATTAAAATTTCCAAAGTAAAAATATTGGTTATACAAATCGACTTAATACCTTTGTCTATAACGTTGTTGAAGTGTGATGGCAGGTGTATCCAGGGTGTCCTTCCCCCATTGCTGCCCCTTACAGCTTCTCTACAAAAGGGCCCATTTTTGCTCTGCTGCCCATGGGCTGTCAAACAAACACTCCTTTAGCTGTGTGACAAACTGGCAAATCAATGGCTATTTCAGAAATAAGCAGATTAGTTTAAAACTACTTTGAATGTTGTTGAGTTTGTTTTTTTTTTCCTTCACAGTCATTTGTGGTTTTTTTACTCATTTTTCTCTGTAAAAGTCATGAACACTTTTTCCCATTTTCACCATCAGCATCTTCAAATTTCAAAACCTCTGAAAAAAAAAAAAAAGAAAAGCCTAATAGATTTTTGAATGTCTGAGAATGTTATAAGATAATTATGGTGGCTGGAGAAGCTGTTTGAAATTCTCTTCGAGGTCATTAGTTTTCTAAGATCTTTTTATATTTCCACCTGGGGTTAGTACTGAATTTTTTTCCAGATTGCTTTTCCATCCTGGAAGTTTTTCTGACTAGCATGTGTTAGAGCAAAAAGAACATTGATATTCGTTGAGGGTAGGATCACATTAATCATCATTACGATGGCAGGCTTTAGGACTTTCCCATACATCTCTTTCTTGGGGAGGTTTTCTGTAAGAAAGCCTGTTGTTAGCAGGTCATATTTGTTTACCCATAAGGTTACCCTTTGCCTTCCCATTTTCTTGCTTTGCCAGTCATGTGCCAAGCTCTGCAGAATAGTTAACTTCAGACAGTGATTGGTCTAATGCTTCTAAGCTGGCAAGTATCTTATTCACAGAGTGATGCTATGCAAGCAGGAGGAACTTTTGCTTCTGCTGTGCACTTTGAGTTCTGTAGTGCCCCGTCTGGTGCTGGCATTTGTGCTGCTGCCACCCCTCCTTTAAGGCGAGATGGAAGTAACAGGCAAGACTTTATCAGGGTAATCCTCAGTCAAGCTTTGGTGGGATAAACCTCACTGTACATAATGTTAGAGTTGCCCTGGACCTGTGAAACTCAGACATTCCTCAAGATGAGACATTTCTGGAAATTCAGAAGATATAGTCAGTGTACCCAAGTGATATGGGTCAGAGTCTCTTTAATAGGGTGATGGGTGATAAGATGTGCAGAGAAAATATGCAAGGAAGGCTAGAAGAAGTGACAGTCCTACAACCCGCATAGACAATGGGGAGCTAAGTATGAAGAGGTCAGTCAAAGCAAGATCCAGTACAGCTGCGTGGGGACTGTCTAGTCAAAGGAGAGCTCTGGCAAGACATCGAGAATAAGATAAATATTGATATTTTTCTATGAATAGAAAAGGAAGCAGGTGCTTCTAATTGTTTCACATAATCCATTCAAAACATATGCTTGATAACCGCAGAGAACATTTGCTAGAGTGTTTACAGAATAATAAGCAGAACAATTAGAATAACAGCTCATTTTGTGTCCCTGGAACAGTTCCTCTATCCCCCACATCCCTATTCCTTAGCTCTGCTGGCTTTTTTCCTCATTCTTAAAGCCTTCTAGAATGTTGCTCTTTGCGTAGCATGGGCCAATTTTAAATTCCTCACCAAACTGTTTTATTCTCATTGACAGGATATATTGTATACCCCTCTGTCTGAACTGTAGATAACAGAGCCCTGATGATTTCTGAGCTTGAACTTTACCCTACTCTGGTTTTCTCTAAAACACCCATCGTTATACTAACTTGATCCTGACAACAGCCATCTCATAATTCCGCTTGTTGGCTTCTCAGTTTCATTACTAAACTTCTCTAATCTGTATTTTAGTAAATACAGAGATGGAGGAAAGTAAGATTGTTCCTAGACCAGTGTGAAGGAGCCTGGAGTGTGGTCCTGAATGCACACACTAGATGACCTCCAGAGGTCCCTTCCAACCCCTATGATTCTGTGAAGTAAAGATTTCAGCAGAGTTCAGCTTTGGTATAAAGTAGAGTGAAAGAAGTTAGACACTGAATATCACTGCAGATGTGTTCTAATTCTACCTTGATCATATATTTCCTCTTGTTTGGCATAAGTCACATCCAATGATATCAGAGACTTAGTGGGACTCTGCCTCTGTGCTAATTGACCAAACAAGAATTCCCACATGCCTCACTGAAATCTGATGAAGCTCTAGTGTAAAAGAAGAGGTAAAAATTTGGAACTGATGCAGAGGACTTCATTAGTGTGGACTTCACATTACAGAACTTCCTACTAATGTGAAGACTGAATCTGATGTAGGGCTCATGATTTATCTGCGTCTCATGCTGTAGTATAAAAGCAATTCCACTGCATTATCATAGGAGATCCCTGACACTATCTCAGGGGCTTTTGTTTATTTGCTTTTATGACTGGCCTGTACATTTGAAATATCAGTACAAATACCTGAAGATTTATAGTAATCGGCATCTTTCTATATGGAGAGTTTAAGAAAAGCTGGATGAGAAGATAACTAAATATCTCGACTTCATCTCTCTACACTTTGTTTCTCTCTACTAAATGGAAATGGGCAAAGGGGGGGACAAACAGCTCAACATAGACATTTTTTAAGGTTTAAAATATTTAACTGCTGAGTAGATATTAAGATATCCTCTTAATTTTTAGATGTTGTGTTTTGCTTGTGTTTGGGGAATATTTCCACATGATAGCACTAACAAGAACTCTGTTCCATTCCAACAGTCTCAAAGGTAACTTTTCAAAGAAAGGAAATTCTATCATAGATATTGTTTTTTAGACAGTACACAAAGCTATTCAATATTATGTCTGAAGTAAAATATTACATCCATTAGAAATCATAGAATGGCTTGGGTTGGAAGGGACCTCAAAGATCGTCTAGTTCCAACTCCCCTGCCACGGGCAGGATTGCTGACCACTAGATCAAGCACAGGGCCCCATCCAGCCTGGCCTAGTATACCTCCGGTGGTGAGACATCCACCTCCTCTCTGAGCAGACAGTTCCAGTGCTTCACCACCCACCCTCTCAATGAAAAACTTCCTCTTGATTTATCTAAATCTCCCCTTCTTTAGTTTAAAACCACTCCCCTTCTCCTATCACTATCCACCCGTGTAAAAAGTTTATTTCCCTACTTTTTATAATCTCCCTTTAAATGCAGGAAGGCCTCAGTGAGGTCTTCCTGCAGCCTTCTCTTCTCTGTACTGAAAAAGCCCAGCTCCTTCAGCCTGTCTTTGTGAGAGAGGTTCTCCAGCCTTCTGAGCATCTTCATGGCCATCCTTTGGACCTGCTGCAACAGCTGTGCATCCTTCCTGTGCTGGGGACCCCAGGCCTGGATGCAGTTCTCCAACTGGGGCCTCACAAGAGCAGAATAGAAAGGGGAAATATCCTCTCTTTCCCCACTGGCCACGCCTCTTTTTATGCAACCCAGGGTACCCTAGGCCTTCCAGGCTGCAGGCACACACTACTGGCTTTTGTTCAGCTTTTTGCCCATCAGAACACCCAAGTCTTTCTCAGTAGGGCTGCTCTCAGTGAGTTCTTCTCCCAGTCTGTTCTAATTTCTCGGATTTCTCCAACTCAAGTGCAATATTCTACATTTGGCTTTGTTGAACCTCACTGGGTTTACACGGTCCCACTTTTCAAGTTTATCAGGGTCCCTTTGAATCGTGTCCCTTTTATTGTGTCATATGGTTATTCAAGTATTGGAATGGGCTGCCCAGGGAGGTGGTGGAGTCACTGACCCTGGAGGTGTTCAAGGAACATTTGGATTTTGTGTTGAGGGACATGGTTTAGTGAGTACTTTTGGTGATAGGTGGATGGTTGGACTGGATGATCTTGAAAGTCTTTTCCAACCTCGGTGATTCTGTGATTCTGTGATTCTGTGATTGTGTGTCCGCTGCACCACTCAGCTTGGTGTAGTCTGCAAACTTGCTGAGGGTGCACTCAATCACTTTTAGGATATTTAGGGGAACTGTTAGATTGAAGCTTGAACTAGTGATTGGGCATCTGGTGAAGGGTATGGATGGCCCAGGAAGCACAGGCACGTTTGCACCTGTGCTCCTCATGTGACCCAAAGGGGTGGATGCAGGATGGAGCCAGCGTGGGCTCATATATGGGCCAGCTGCTGTAGAGTACCTCTTGGACCTAGACTGCTTCTTGTGGAGTGCTGCATAGCTAGAGATTTTCTTCATCACTTGGGTGAATTCAACTCATCTCTTTCTGAAGTCTATTGAGGTAGTATCAGAAATAAATCCAAATGATGTGGCTTTATTCATCTATGCTAGTCTGCAAGGCTGTTGAGGAGGAAACTGCAGAAGGAAGCTAGACTGCAGCGATTCTAGAAAAGCTAGAGTATGTGTGTGACTACGAGAGCTAAGTGGGAACTTTAAAAGGTTTTTTTAACCATCTGAAGATAGGAAATGCTCTTAAAATTCAGCTGTTTTTTGTAGATACTGTGAATTGGCTGTGAATCTGCTCTCTACATTAGATGTGAGTAATCTGTGTCTGCATGTCTACTGGGGGGAATGTGGCTGAGAAGGGCAGTCCAATCTTACACTCATAAAAAGGGTTATAGACTGCTTTTTCTTCCAGTATGAGTAGAGGTAATTGAGATCTTTTTTTGCTATTAAAACTTCCAAAAATTGGAAAATGAAGTTTTCAGAGACGAGTTTAAAGAGATATCACAGACAATTAAAGTTTTTAATATAAACAGAAAGTACAACTGACACGTCTGTAGTGCAGTGCTGTTATGATAAGTTTGAATAAGTTGTGGCTATCTTTCTTTTTTTTTTTTTCCAAGCCAATTATTACAAAAAGCTGGGAAAATAGGTCATAACCTGATGAGAATGCATTTGAAATGCTCATTAAATATATCCTTTCCTTTGACCGTAAGTAACATTAATGCAGTACTTCTTACAGCAATGCACTTTTTTTCCCTATAATTTCAGCTTAGAAGAGTAAACTTTTTCTTCTATTTTGGGTATTCAGTTTAACTTATCGTAGGCAATTTTTTCCAACTTATCCTGGATAGAACTAAGATTCTTTGCATGATGTTGTTACATTACTATCACTTGCTGAAGTGAAACACTTGTTGTCATGAGTTTTCTAAGAATGTAATTTATAGTGAAGTTATTAAAATAATACCACAGTGTTTTTGCAGCTGAGAAATCAGCAGCCATATTCCCATTTACCTTGTGCAGAATGTGCATTACATCTGTGATTCTTTTGTTTTTAATTAGTAACATTCTTGTACAGGAGTAAACAAGAAACCCAGAGAGAATGCTTACAGTTTATAACTTCATGCTATGTGAAATATGTATACATATGACAAGATGCATGCACTTGCTCTATGGAGCAAATATTTGCTATTGTTGGGATGATTAATGTTAAAAATAATAAAATAATCGAGTTTTCTTTGATGCACTATCAGGGAGGAGTCAAAATAATTACAAAATGATTACATGTGTCAAATATACTGGGAATGTCTCTACAGTCTACAAAAACTCCTAAGTAATCTCAGTAGTATAGGTGCATGCTAAGAAATCATCCTAGTTTGATAGGAAAATGTCTGTCTTCCTTTCTAGTGTTCTCTATGTGTTTGAATATGTGACCTTTGTATAAATAGGCTGCAATAATGATCTGAAATGCAATTGCTCAAAAAGAAAGGAAGACATGTTAACCTGCGTTGAACTTCTCTATTGGCTTTTCTGTTCAGGGTTTTTGTAAGATGTACTAAGTGGCTGTTGTGGCTCAAGGTTTTGCATCAAAATAATATGCTTGTTTGAAACTTCTTTATTTCATACATTTTTGCTTTTTCATTCCATAAAATCTAGTATGGTCGAAGTAATTCTTTATTTGAATTTTCCAGCTGACTGCTAATTTTCAACTCAAAACATAACCAAGTACTTGCTGTTCATGGCAGAGTACCATCTTTGTGTAAAATACTTCATTTACAAATAGAAACCTGACTTGGCAGATCAAATCAAAAAAGCAGAATATACCCTGCACCCAGGTCTGCTCTGCTGTTGGAAATTAGTGGGTGGAAGACTTACAACGTTCCAAATAAAGCAGAATTCTGGTTATTTTGCAATCCATTTTGACTAGGTTTTCCTCTGGCTCTTTTTCCCTGCATCACTAACCAAATGTAGAGAATTGCATGTCTCAGGTTATATGCATCCTGTTAGTTCTCTAGCACTGCTGTTTCTTTCTAAAGTGCATGTAAAAAGCAAGAGAAATCCAACTGTGCTTGAAGAAGCACTTTAAGCCAAATGATTGTAATGTACGAAACTTAGTTGTTGTTTGGAGGGAATGCAGGACTAACTGGAAAAAGCTTTGTTTGGGATCTGGAAACAGAATGGAACAGGTGCATTTTCATGATGTTTAAAACCAGCAAATTATTCCTGTTGTAAAAGGGAAAGTGTCTTACAAGACTGTTCTGTGGTGAGAAAGCAATGGTATTCGCCCAGTGCTGTAGGAGTTAGAGTTTACCCAGCAAGAATAGCACCATAGAATAGCCCAAGCTGGAAGGGATGCACAGTGATCCTATAATCCAACTCCAGGCTCCACGCAGCACCATCAAAAATCCAAACTGTGTTTCTGAGAGAGGTGTCCAAACTCCCTGTGAGCTCTGACAGCTCAGGGCTGTGCCCACTCCTCTGGAGAACCTGTCCCATGTCCACCGCCCACTTTTTTAACAGCTGACCTCACCCTCCCTGATGCGTCTCCGTGCTGTTCCCTCAGGTCCCTCAGGTCCTGTTGCAGAATCACACTAGTGACCACGCCACCAGACTGATGCAACCTCATTTATTATAACCCTTTATATTTTGTCTAGTTGGATATTTTATCCAGTAGGATATTGAGAGAGACAGTATTGAAGACTTTGCTGAAATCCAGAAAGATTAGATCAACTAACTTTTACCCACCTAGGTGGGTAACCTCGTCGCAAAAGGAGATTGAATTGGTTAAACAGGACTTAACCCTCCTGAACTTGTGTTGGCTGTGACCAATGATTCCATTGTCTTCCAGGTGCTTTTCAGTAGCGCACAGAAAAATTCTCTGTAATTTTTCCAGGTGCTGGAGTGAGACTGACAGGCCTGTAATTACCAGAGTTGTAAGTACTGTTGAGCAGCCAGCTAGAGCCAGGCTTTGCCAAGTCAGAACATGTCTTGAAAGTAGTTACCATGTCAGTACAAGACTCTCTTGCCTTCTACTTTTTTTTTTTCTTCTTTTTTTTTCTTTTTTTTTTCTGGATTTATCTGGTAGTTATAGAAATTACCACTTAGTATTTCATCCTTGTTATCAAGTAACAGAATCATAAAACAGTTGGAAGGGAAACACTGAATGTCATCTTCTCCATGTTGCTGCTCAGGCAGCACCACCGAGTGCTGATTGCTCAAAACCGTGATGAGATGGCTTCTGAGTGTCTCCAGGGGTGGAGATTCCATGATATTCCTGGCCAACTTGGTCACACTCACAGTAGAAGTAAGTGTTTCCTGGTGTTCAGGTGAGTACTAACTGAAACAAAGGAAGTTCCATTATCTCATGATATCAAGTGCTGAACATACTGCTGTTGCAAGTAGAAGTGAAAATATGGCCTCTGCTACATCTCTGATCTCTAGAATAAGAACAAAAATACTATCTTTTCACCAGAAATGTGGTAGTTGAGAAAGATATCTGCATTTTGTTGCAAAATGCAAATGTTGTGCAATTTACATGCGTTTGTCCACTGGAAGTACTAGTGATATGTTCTTATATTTAAAAACAACAAAAAAACCCTTTTCCATTAAGCTTAGTTTTTTGTTCAATCCAATAGAAACAGAGATCAAAATAGGATTTTTCTTCTTATATGTGGGAGACTAGTACTTCTGCACATCGTGCAGCCTCTTCCTTTCCAGAGAGCGTATTTTCAATTTATGCTACACCAACTCCTGTAGCATTGTACTGATTCCCACTAGCATATTCCTAAGTGTGGTAAACTAATGTCATATGGTTATTTGGCGCATGTATCATAAAGTTGCAACAGAGAACTCCTTGCTTTCTGTATTTACATATTTTTCTTCACGTTTCACGTAAAACCACCTCTAATTTTCCAGTCTCCATCAGCAATCTCCAGTATACAAAGGTGTGCTGTGTAGTTGATGCAGCCTTGAGTCGAATTGGCTTAATGTCAATTCCAAATTTATTTCTCCTTGTATGTCTCTCCAAGGCAGGTATCTGCAGAAGACAGAAGGATTTTTAACACTATATTTCAGGACCTTGGTTCTGCTATGTTAACTCCAAAGGTGTGTGATATATGACAAAGACTGAAAGCCATTAGAGCCCCACATTCAGTTGACAGTACCATTTTATACAATAGTATATTGCCTGCATGTTTTCTTTTAGGAGAGTAGGAAGCATCATTGATTTTTAACTTGATTTTTCTTTTGTGCACCTAGCAAATAGGCACTGTAAAAATACCTCTCAGCTTTTCCCCAGATTATTTAATTTTATAGATTTAGGCCTAAAATACATCTCATTCTGAAGAGCGGATTCGGAGCCACAGTGTAAGTTTAGCTGTTGAAGAACTTTTTCTGTACTTTATTAAAAAAAAAAAAAGTTAAAAAAGCCATATTCTGATGCTATTGAAGTGCCTCATATAGTGGTATTTCACTACTTTATGAGAACTGTAGATTGTAACTCACTAGTATCATTTTCATTTGTCCCAAATCTGCCATCCCTCCCTCTGCTAAGTTTTTATGCTATTAAAACTCCCATTCCTATTGCAGTTGCCATCAGGAGAGAAATGTGGAGGATGAAGTGACTCATAGTTAAGTCATAGATGGACTGACAGAATTTAAAAATAAATAAATAAATAAATTCGAATTAAACTTGATATTTTTAAAACTTTAATTTGTAAAATTGTAAATTTCGAGCAAGAAGACCTTAAGTGATAGTGATCTGGCAAACGTCTCACGGGTTAAAGGAGCATGACTGAGTCTTTCATTCCTCTGTGATGTGGCTGTACTAAACACAGGGCATGCAGAAAATGCCAGAATGGTTCCTGTAGCCTGTAGCTGTTACACTTACTCTTGAACACAAATCTAATATAAGAAAAATGATGAGAGACTTTCTATAAAATCAAGAGAAATGTGTAACATAAATTAAGCCTGAGATTCAGTGAAATTTTGCAATTGTAGTTCTTTTTCATATCTTAGTTTTATTTTTGGCATCTGTGAAATTGTTCATCTGTAATCTGACAGCAGTACAGCAGAAGGGAAAGATAGTATGCACATCTGCTTCACCTGTGGTAGCTCAAAAACATACAAGTAGCCCAGGTTTTTATTGAGACTGCATATAGGAAGAGGATGCCTGAATTCAATTCATACAAAAGCTGAAACTTCATAGTAGGATTCAGCCTCAAATCCTAGTCTCTATTGTCTATTTATGTAAATTATGTATCAAGGCACTTCCCACTTTGTCATTGACACTGGTTTTAATTGTGTATTTGTTAATTAGGAGCAGCTCAAAAACATGGTGTGAGGACTTGAAAATGTTTATCTCATTCTAGAAGTCTTTAAAATGAATACTACGACAAACCACCATAAAATAAGGTCTTTCATATATTTGGGAAGACCAGCACTGTGCTCAGAGGCAGGCACAAAAAAAGTCTCTCTAACTGGAGTTTTCAGTAATAGTCAGTTTAACCTGCTGTTCTTCAGCTGCCTTAGCACGAGGTCTGTTCTGGGAAAGCCTTATTACTTGTTCTACAAAACACCAAGCTGGGTGGTAGCCTCCACCTCAGGCAGCTGCTCCCTTGGAGTGAGACCACAGTGACATTTGGAAAACTGAGCAGCTAATTTAGAATGGATAAAATGTACTGAAAGCAAATCAGGACAAACAAGTGTAATGAAGACTGATTGATTGATGCTATTAATAGTGTGTCTATTTTGTCCATTTGTTTTTTTGTCCAGAGGCTGTGATAATTCTACAGTTTGCTTAGTTGCTTTACTATTTAATGCTAGATCACTTTAAAGAATAGATTGATCTATTGACACTTATAACAAAATAAGCACTAAAATACCCTGCTTGTCTAGTTAAGGTTTTTCCATCTCTCTACAGGTCTTTGAGCATACTGTTAAGCGAAAGGAAACTGATGAATATTTCCTTCTTAGATCTTTTTTACACCCTGGACTCCATCCTGTTTTTCCTTTCCATCTACTTTGTGGGTATAGCCCTTTTCTCAGTTGCTTTTTTTCCAAGTACCAAGGTTCCACTAAATCCTACTTGAAACGCTCTGAATTTGCTGAATATCGCAGGCATATAAACAGTCACTTACACCATTGCCATTAACCTCACGTTCCTTTAAGAACATGAAATAGGAACTAAGCATAGGGTCTATGAAGTCAGGCCATCTCGTCTCCTTGTAGAATAACGTAGATTTCCATCCAGTTATATTTGTATTAAGCACAGATTAGTCTATTTGGTGTCTAGGCTTTCAGACAAGATTCCATGTTCTTATTAACAGTTTAAATGTGGAGCAGATTCTTTTATTTGCTGCCAGTGGTTAACCATCCTTGCTTCCAGTTTGTAATGTTTCTTCTGAAATTGTCTGAGAATTCAAGATGTTGGTTCTTCTGTAACTGGCAGACCCTCTCAGCATGATAACTGTAAGATCATAAATCATCTCTGAATTGTCCTTTGAGGTGAACGTAACTAAATCTATTTAGACCCTCTTTACCTAGCCTTTTTCTTCAGCCCAAAGGTCTTTTGGTTCTCAGTGTTTCTTCTTCAATGTCTTTCTAAAGTATGCTTGTAAGAGATTATTGTTTTACATCATTGTCTCAAAGCTAGCTGGGGACACAGATGAATAATTCCAAGCAAGTCCTGGGCAAGGGTTGCGAAATCCTTTGGTCGGACCAACATTTGAACCGTTGTTTCTTATTCTCATGCCAGAAATACATATATAAAAAGAACCTCCCCTCCCTCCTATAAAGGAGCGAGACAATGTTTAAAATGAAAACATATTTTAAAAGGAAGTTCAAGCTCCATTCTCGTGCTATGCTGTGGAGCTCTCTAGCATGCTGCTCTCCCTTGAGCTGTGCAAGACTCATGTTATTCCTCTCAACCTGAGGGCTGCCCTGCAAACTGATTTCCAGTTTCTTTCTTCTGTGATTCCTACACTTCTTACATAGTAGAGCAGCACACAGCAATGTGTAGAGGAGAAGGTGCTTGGATGAAGTTATTGATGAGGAAGAGAAGATAAAGAAAGAACAAACGTGGCATAATCATGTGTATCTATCCCAGTGGCAGGTTACTAGAGGCTCAGGAAGCGACAGTATGGTAAGTTAACTCCATGAAATGATCTTCTGAGGTTTTTCTTCTATCAGCAGACACATTCCTCAACCAGTTCTACTGAAGATGTATTTACTGAGTCTCTGGAAGAGCTGCTCAGGAAAGAAAAAGCAAAGCAGTGGAGCTCTGAGGTGGAAGAAATCAGTTTAAGTGAGCCACTTTGTCCATATGTTATTTCTACATACTGTAGACTGATTCTGGTAGTGCATGTTTGGAGTTTTGTGTGTGGTTTTTATTCAGGATATTTTGTTCAGGCATTGAGTTTTGGTATAAAACAGCTTTACATTGCTGTTCATGTTTTATGTGAAAACGCTTCTGAGGTCACGCGTTTGGAAAGTTTTACATTGTGGCACTGTTGTAAAGTTTGTTTCTTTGTTTTCAAGGAATACCTTAGGAAGGACCTAGGTATTTTAAGCAGCGTCTAAGAGGCCAGAGCTGTTGGTTATTCCTCAGACAGAAGTTGTATACACAGATGAGTCAAATTTTCTGAGCATAAGACGTTAAACTTCTGGATTCACTAATCTAATTTAGTCCTTTCTTTACACTGTGGAGGATAGCTTGAATTCTTCTGTAGCTACCAAGATACCTTGGACACCTGGTTAATTCTTTCTGTGGTTATACAGGGCTGTTCACAGAACAGGAAGCACCTGAAGTTCTCATACCAGTGCTGTCAGTGCACTGGTGTTTCTATGCAAGATGTTGCTGCAATACTAATTTTTTTATGGCTAAAGAACACCAATTTCTTTTTTTTTTTTTTCCCTATTCTGCTTGAAACCGAGAAACTTAAATTTAGTGTGTGTATCTTTTAAGAAGTTATATTTGTCATCCATTTTATTACTAGGCTTATGCAAAAAAAAGCTTCAATTTTCTTACTGTTCAAAGAATTGACCATTCTCAAACCTTTAGTAAGCTTGAATATTACTGGATGCGGTGCTGTAGGTACAGAATTTGTAGTTCTTTCTTACTGATGTTGATACCATAGGAACATTTTATCATTTTGCTCTTCCAGCATGGACTTCTTTCGCACTTTTTTTTTTGTTTGTTTTGTTTTGTTTTTTATTTTGCTTTCGAAGTGTTTCAATTTACTAGCAGTTTAACTGGTTAGTGTAACAAAACCTCACTTCCGTTTTATTTGTTGCCTCCTATGAACGCCGTAGGCTGAAGAAAAGCTTCTTTTCAAAGGCTCTTTGAAAATGGAGATTCAAAGCAACCAAAAAATACAGATATTTCTTGGTACATAGATATGTTTGAACACATGGAATAGAAAGGCTCATACAAAACTAGCTAGGTAGATGATTTAGTTTCCATCAACCCTGCAGATATACCTGAATTTTACAAGTTTCTCTGTAGTCTGTCAGTATTCTGCAAATGTTCCTGTTCAAGTTGCAAAATGGTGGAAGTGTGAAAGTAGGTAGAATTTGCAAAGGAGGCAGGTGACTTCATGTATTATCTTTCAGTTCATTTAATGTAATAAGACTAAAATGGTGTAGGTCTGTTGGCACAATTGCACAGTAATTGCAAGCAGATAATATGTGCTTTTTCTTTTTCTTTTTTTTTAAATTATTTTAATAATATACATCCAAAATGATGTATATATTTAATGTGAATCAAAACAGTTTCCATTGCACTGACCTTAAAGCACTCTGCTGCGTATCAGTTGAAAATTATCTGCTATGTCCACCGTCTCTCTGCTTCTGCTTAGCTCTTCTCTTTAGATTGCATGTTAGGTTGGTCTCATTGTCTTGTGTTGGAAAGGTATTCCACTGATGGTGTGGTACTTAATACTACAGAGATATGTAAGATCATCATAAAGGGTGCATCTGACCAATAAGCTGTCAGGGAAACTCTAGAAGCTGCCTAAATTCTGGAGGCATCCTTCATACAGTGTCAAAGTGTCTCAAAACCAAAAGTAGAAGTGTCTCAAAACCACAAGGCTTATAGCATCCCTCTCAATCAAATTAAGATGCTTCCAGTTTCATTTTCATGTTGGAGTTGTTGATTCTGCAAGTAGCTCAACATATAGCTTCTTAACAACACCACTGTTACCTTTTATCTTTAGGCCAAAGCTTCTGTCCACCTTGGAAAATACACTTCCTTCTGCTTAGCACTTTTTTTCAGTGTCCTAAGATAATTGAAGCATGCTGCTGCTCTCAACAGAGCTGCTTTTCTTTAATTTCAGTCCTAGGTGTCTGGGCTTTGGGAAGTTCCAAGAGTTTTAGTCTCAGTCTCCTGTTGTAAATGTGCAGAGCTTGTAGGTGCACTGCAATTACTACAGCATTTTGTCTCTCATTATTTGCCACCTTTTCTTAATGTAATTTTAGTACAAGTTTGAATTGCAGAAATCAACATTGTCACTGTTAATGCTGTCAGAAAAAAGTCTGAAGGGGTTGTTAAGGTCCCAGGTTGCTTGTAAACCATAAAGGAAATGCAGCTTTGTGGAGTCTGAAGGAATGAGACAAAACAGTTTTCTTTTCCAGAGTTAGTGTCCTGATGTTTTGTTGCTTGAATAAAATGTTAGTGCACAGTCTTTGTGCGTGTATTGCAAAATAAATGAGTACTTATTAACTGGTCACCATGACAATCATAGGAATTTCTTTAATTGTGTAAAATGAAAGTGTGGGGTAACACACTTAGAGTAAGGCAGATAAAATCTGGAGGTGGGGGATCTACTCTTTAAGTGAACATACTCTGACCTGTGTTGGTTTATGTCTGTAAAGGAGTGTGTGTTAACATCTGCACGCATGTAGTGGATTCATAGTGAGTAGAGGGATTTAAAAATTGAATTAGCCAACTGCTGTAGTATTTTACTTTCATATGCTTCGCTTCCAACTTTAATGGTGTAAGGTTTTCCTTTTAACTCAGTGTTATGCCTTTTAGTAAAGTGTAGATTCAGCATGAGTACTATGTAAACCACTCAAAAGAGGAAAAAACATAACAGTCTCACAAGAGCTTCCCCCACAAATGAAGATTTTGGAACGAAATTAAACCTTGTGTAAAATTATTGATCTTGCACAAACATATTTGTATATCTCCACATTGCGTTCTGTACTCAAGGATGCAGTCCCTTCACAAAAGTAACCAGGCTGGAAAATGTGGTCACAGGTGTTGTCAGTTTTATTTATACTGAAAGTGAACCTTAGTGGCTCCGTTCAGGTAGCAGTAGGCAGTAATGTAGTTTAACTACAACGCAGCTATAGCCATCGGCATTGTGAGTTTTATGCATGCTGAAAGATGTTATTTTTCACATGGTGTGACATTTGATAGAGTATATGCACCTCTCTGGGAGGAAAAATAAATTTTATGTATGAAATTACAAATCCCTAGCATTTAATTTAAACTTTAATGAAGTCCAATAAAGAACAGAGAATATAAAGTTCTTTAAGCCATTTCTCTGTGCATGTGGAAGAGTAGAAATAAATAGGCCTTTACTCTGTCTCTGTATTTTAGTTATTTAATAAAGTTTCCATAAGTCAAATTGTATAAAGAAAAATAAACTTATTTTGGAATATGATGGCAAAGTTTCAAAACACAGCTGTACAAGTCAGACCAGAGGAGCTTTTTTCCTTTTTTTTTTTTTTTTTTTTTTTTTTTTTTTTTTTTTAATGCGTAAGCTGAGTAAAAAGCACATACAAATGAATTATTGCTAATAGGCAAATTGCTCAGCTTGTGAAAAAGGTAAATGCAGCAATGTCCTCACTGGAAAGCACTGTAAGAATATTTGCAGGTAAACAACATGTGCTTTATGAGTTTACTGGAGTAGATAATGACCCTGTAGTAGCAATGAATCTCCTGATATGACAGACTTAAATATTAGAGCATGTCCTAGTTTATATAAGAAGCTGGTTCAGAGCCCTGTGGCTTTGAACCTGTGACTCATTCCCAAGGAAAATGTTTCAAGCTGTTGTAAATGGTCTTTGCCATTGGTGTCCTTTGCTGTCATTACACCTGGAAGTGTCATTGCCCTTTAAAAGTATCCAGACTCAGCTGATCAGAAACACGAAGAATTAGAAAGGAAAACTATCAAAAAGAGGTGGTATTTCACAGGCTTTGAAAGAGATCTATTACTTTCCCAGGCTTGTGAAATTTGGTGTTTATACTATTTAAATTAATATTACTAAAATTTTTAGGCAAAGGAGAAATATTGTATGGGGTGATATCTATTTCTTGGATGTTTTGATTTCAACATTCATAAAAGCTGTGGAAAACGCTGTGAAAGATTGAATATATTCTACATTTCATTTTTCTATATGAAGTTTATGTAGGAGCTATTCCTTTGTAACCCTTAACAATGAAAGGACTGGCTTGTTAGATGAGAGGAGACCTGTGGGTTTATATATTTTCTACCTAGCTTTTGACATTGTATCCTGTACAAAGAAGCAGAGGAGTTGCAGGCTGGATGAGCAGACTGTGAGGTGGACTGAAAACTGTCTGAATGACCTGGAAGGTGGCAGTTGGTGTCATGAAATCTAGTTGGAGGCCAGCAATTAGTGGTGTAGCTGAAGGGACAAGACTGTCCAAAACTTCACTTATACTGATAGTTGGGCTGTGTACCTTCTTAAGTCTGCAGATGACCCAAAAATGAGAGCCATGATTGGTATACCAGAGGGTCATGCTACTGTACAAAGGGACCCCAACAGACTAGAAAGGTAGGCTGACAGGACCCAGATGCAATTCAACAGGGAGAAGTGTGAAGTTCTGTACTGAATGTGGAAAAATCTGCAAGAGCAAGCACACCTAACTGGAAAGCAGCTTGGCAGAAAAGGTTGTCAGTGTCCTTGTTGGGATCAAGTTGACCATCAGGTGGCATGTGCTCTTGCAATTAAAAAAAGGCATCCTGGGCTGCACTGGAAGGAGCACTGGCAACAGATTAAGGGAGGTGGTTCTTCCTAGCTCCTCGGCACTGGTGAGGCAAGGCTAATGAAGAGACTGAATTGTCAGTTGTTCTAGAGCTGGACAATAAAAAGTTCAGAGAGTGAATCTCATCAGTGTGTACAAATAGCTGAAGTGAGGGTGTTTAAAAATAATAACAATAAAATAGAAGGCCAGGTTTCAGAATGTGACAGTGACTGAGGCCTGGATGAGGCTGCCTAGAGAGGCTGTGGAGTCTCCACCCTTGGAGATATTCAAAAGCTACCTGTGTGTGGGCAATCAAATCTAAATAGTCTAAATTGCAGAGGGGGGTTGGACCAGATGATTCCCAGAGGTCCCTTCTGTGTCTTTCTGTGATTCTGGAGTGAAAAATTTCACTAAAACTTCTCTACCACTGTTACACATTAATTACAGAGAAAAAATAAAAATAACATGTCTTAGAAGTTATATAAGCTCCAAATTTGCTCACAGCATTTCAGCTGATGTCAGGCAGAGTCAGACTCAGGTACAAAAATCCACGGGAAGAGGCTGGCACGGAAGCAAGTCTGTATTTTCATATTGCTGTCTCTTAAAACGCTCAGCGTTTGCTTTGAATTTCATGTAAGGTTTCATTCTATATTCCATTAAAATGCTGATAATTACGATTGTAACTCCCATGGTTCACAAGCAGAATACTGCAGCCTTATGCTGGAAAAATATTTTCTGTATGGTGAGAGAAGTCCAAAAGGGTGATATAATAACAGCCATGAGACTCTTTACTATGAGAAATATCTCTTAGATTCACTACAATACTCTGGGAAAGAAAAATAAAAGATTCTTCTGTTTCTTTAGGAAGCAGTAATAAAAGAATGGTACATTTAGATCTCAACAAAGAAAGTTATCTGATTTTTGAGTTTTTAACTTCCTTTGAAGTAATTAGGAAAAATTCTACTGTGTCTGTAAATGTATAATTACTATAACAATAATTATAGTCGAGCTTCATTCATTGTTAGGTGTGGTAAGGAGAAACGTATTTAGAAACCAGCCACAAGACAGTAAAATTGATTTCTGGTTTATCTGGTACAGCTCTCTGTCTCTCACTGAGCTGGGTAATAATTGATTGCTCGAAGCCTTGTAGTAGTAGTTAAAAATTGATAAATGTTAAAGTAGGAACAGTGTTTTATAGGTTCTCAAGAATTGTGGAGCCTCCATATTTCTTTCTCATCACCAGCTCTAGATTATGAGGTGAAATTTAAAAGATGCTTCATCTTAGTAAATTACATTCAGCTGTTCTGAGGCCTTTCACTGCAAGAAGCAAAACAAAATTTTTAGTAACACAACATGGATTAGTAATGTATGAAGTCAGGTGAGCTTTTTATAGTTCAACATATGGTTTTAGATTAGCTGATGTGATTACATTGAAAACCATCAAGCCATCTATGTCCATAGCCGCAATTTCTCAAGTCAATATCTGCGAAGTTTACTGGTATTGGCAGCTGTCATCTCACGACATAAACTGTTGTAAAAATTAACAGATTTAGCTTCTTTTTAATAAAGAAATTCCAAATATTTTAATAACATGAATTTATTTTATTGCAGGAAGTTGACTTTCTAAACGAGATGACTGTTCACTTTTACACTGGGGAAAATTTAACATCTTTATTAAAATATAGGGGGCAAGACCTTTCCTCACTTCCTTCCTGATACTCCACATATCATTAGCAAAAAAAAAGTCTAAAAGTTACCCAGGTGTTCATTTTAGATGCCTATCTAGGCTTTCATCTTAATATATAAGAATGTCACCTTGGAGAGAGATGAAATTATGTTATTTTAGATACTTATGGGTCTCCTGCATTGAATGTAACTTAATACTCAAATTAAGGTACTACTTTAGGGGTCCCACTCTGATAGTTTATACAAAGAATAGCCTTTAAATGACTTACATTAATTCTTGTCACGCAGGAAATCTAGGATAACAATGCAACCGGGCACAACGTAGTTTATAATTGTGAGCTAAATACCATAGTTTATTTGAACAGCAAATGTGATTGAATTGCAGAACTTTAAGGTAGTTTACCAGCATAAAATCCTGAGACAAACTCTAGAATTTACTTTAATTTCATGTGTTCAGACTACACAAGAAATTAATCACAATTAACTACTTGTTTTACCATTCTTAGATATATATACCTGAGTACAAATAATCGCAGCATAATTGTTTTTTCATGTCAGATTACTAAACACATATTTTAATTTCATAGTTATGCTTCAGTGAAATAAAAAAGCAGTAACTGAAAAAGACAAATACTGAAGCAAATTACACTCCTTGTTCCATAAATGAATAGGAAATATAGCAGACAGTAAAGCCCAGACCATGTCTTTTAGTTCTTCTGCTTAAACTTTGAGGTAGGGCTCCAATTATTTATTTGCAGACTACTTTGCTTAGCAAACAAAACCACGTTAAACTGTTTCTGTGAATTCAGCAGGTTGGTACCTCAACACTGCCCGCAACATCTGTGATCAAACTGCAGTTTTCGTTTGCAGATCGCTGAGACAGGTGATAAACTATTTTGTTGTTTGTTTATTTATAAAACCTTTGTTTTTTAAGGTTGCAGGCTTATGCTGATTTATTTATTTATTTATTTTCCCTGAATCAGAGCACCTCCTCCATGACATGGGCCATAACATTTCACACTGCAATGTTATTAGCAAACCCAGTTGTCTTAGGAAGACCACAGAATATGGATATGTTTTCTTGTCAGTATTATTAACGTTCTGTGTAAGTCACTCTAAAAGTAATTCCTTGTATTTATTTCAGTGGAAACTGTAACAGATAGAAAGACTGCAGTAAGACTAGTAGAACAAATTCTCAGCTTCAAAACACTGTTTTCCAACACAGTCACCACCGTTAGCTGTGCATTTTTGCCTGTGGTGAACAAGAGCCCGTGTGCCGTGCTCATGGAAGTCTATATGGCCGTCCAGAACATGGCTCATCTTTCATGTCACTGTCATGCCTGGTGAAGTGTACCACCCACTGCTCACTGTGCTCGCATGCATTGTTTGTTTTTGGGTTTCCCTAAGTGGTAAGGAAATGTTGGTGGAGGCCATTTTTTCCTTTATGTGGGAATTCAGTCGCATCCCTTGGTTCCATACACACGTCAGTGTTAGACACTATTCTGTCAGAGTGCCCCTCTACTTCCATCTTTTGCGCAGCAACAAAATGTAATGGAGTATCAGTAGGATGATTCAGCCTCTACTGCCATCCCACCAACATTTGCCTCTGACACTGTGGGCCAGCATAGTAAAATAAGAGGCGTTACTTTCAGAGAACACATCCAGAATATCAATTAATGTGATGAAGATTTAAAATGGAATTACAAATAAGATTAAGTAATTCTTTAGCAATAGTTGTCTTTCCTCCTTTAGAATTAATTTATCTATTGCCCTGAGGGAAGATAGAGAGGAACAGGTAAATACAGCCACTTTCTGAAGGAGCTGTTTTCTCACTGAATCACGAGGCACTACATAAACACTAATTAGCATGTCCCTGGGGATCTGAAATATATATATATTTGTACCTGTTTCTCATTTTCCCCCCTTTCAACTCCAAACTTTTCTGTAACTTCATCTGGAGCACTATCTGAGCTGAGAAGCCTGCAAGGTTCTTATGTTTCTCCTTAGCCTGCTCACAAGCAAACTTTTCTAATCTAATTAGCATAAAAAACTGTATTATCTGCATACAGATAAGTATTTGTGTGGTTTTCATCAGCTAAGAGAAGCGTGATAATATAATCTGAAGTTAGCTAGACTTCAAGGTATTGAGATGACTTGCCTCTGGGAATTTCTTTCTTCAGTGAGCATTGCCTTTAAAAACACATAATACACAGGCTTCTCTCCAAAGGGCCAGGCTTTTTGTCTTGTCCGTAACAGCTACAGCATGGATGCTGTGAGGTAAAATGTATAACTTCTTTGATCCTCGCTTGCCCTATTAAGACATTTATTTAAACATTTATTTAAGGTTTTTAAGAGCAATTTCTTTAAAAAGAACTGGAGTTATTAAAAAAAAAAAAAAAAAAAGTATTTTGCCCATATCATTAAGTTATTGTAGACAGTGAGTTTATGCTAGTATAATGTGGCTCAAATTGAGTGACAACATTCCCGTATTTACAAGAGGATTTTTGCATTTGGATTTGAGCCCTGTATGTAACACAGGCCTCGTTGTGTGCCCTTTGTGTCTACTAGGAGTAAGCCTTTTATAAATACTCATTCATAGAATCATTAAGGCTAGAAAAGACCTGCAAGATCATCTGGTCCTACCATCAACCTGTGTCATCAGCGTGTTACCAGCGTGCCCATGGAATTTGCTATCAATTTTCTGTTTTCCTGTTCTCAACTTAATGCAACCTCTGGGAGTTCAGTGATGTGTGAGAGAGAGACACACAAACATTACGCTCAAAAATAAGTACTCCACAAAAGCAGTACTTTGTGCTGAGATAGCGTACAAACAATACACATAGCTCGTTTTCATAATCATCTGTGCCTTTAGAAGTAGACAAGTAATAGTGTCTGAAAAACCAATGAGCAAACATAATAAGTGATTCCTTATAATCCTCCCAGTTTTTAAAAATAGACTGGAGAAACTAATTGTAAGTTTTTCAGTTTTAAAATCTAAAGTCCCTTCTGAAAGAATAACAGAGAACTGCCCGTTTTTACATAAAGGTTTGGCCTATATCTTCATTCAAAAAGAAACATGGTGAGTCGTCGCATTCACATGGTATTTTCCTTAAACATTTTCCATTTCTGCCAGTCCAGATCACTCCTACAATAAAAATATATTGTCATTTTATTATAAAGTATCATCATATAGTATGACAGCATCTTTCATTATGGAATCTAATTTTTTTTCTATTGAATTTAAATTGCTTTTCCTTACTCATTACATGTCTTTGCTGTAATTCTCATTACAGACATTTTTCTTTTGATAATTCGCAGACATCCATAACTTCTGATAACTTTGTCTCCAAGGACAGCAAGATAAATAGGGCATCCTTAAATAGTTCTAATCTTCTTAATCTTAAAAGTACAACTACATATTATGATGAGTGTTTAGCAGCATACAAACAGAAAAACTTATCGGTTCATCTTGAAATAAGTATAGCATTAGAAATGAAGATAACCTCTAACAGTGAGCTTAAGTCTTCAGCTGTCAAATATTTTCAGACAATATTTAAAACTTTGATTGGTTTATCATCATATTGAGGTGTAAGATTTCATAATTTGACATCTTCAAAAGTTTGAAAAGTCATGTTTTTTCCGAAAAGGAGGTAAAAGGGTAAGAATTAAAGGATTCTATATGGGTATGTAGAAAGAAAGAGTACTCTCCTAAGTACTTGGTCAAGACAATGAGAAAGCTGTATCAATTTTTTCCTGGATTGTTGTAGGAATGAGGTTTCTACATAGGATTTATGTTTTTCTTTGTGTAGTTTGGATCCAAATTCACAGTCCTATGACAAGATCTCTGAAGGTTGTAGATCTGGTAGGCTGGATCTCTATAATGTTTAGAAATGAAACAACAATAGCAAACAAACAAACAAAAACAAAACAAAGCAAGTTTAGACTTGAAAAATTCCAAGTAAGTATGACTGTTTCACAAATAATACTGATGTCAGTTTCTTTTTATGGACTGTTAGATTTTTCTTTGGATTCCACATTTTTATTGCTGCTGCCTGTTAGTACAGAAATATGAAATATAGAAGTAATCCTAAAACACTGAAGTTTGTGAGAATGGCCGCACTGGTAATTACCCATAAGCCTTCACAACACAGCAAGAAACATTTCTATGATTTATTTTTATTGCTTAGAAAAATCTAGAAAGCCTGTACAATATGGCATGTCCTGATATTAGCTTTACCTCAGCAACCTTACTGAAGCTTAACTAAATGAAGTAATAAATTCAGAAATGTGTTTCTGCATGCATTTGTTTCATAGATTTATTATAGATAAATCTATTTATAAAATGCGTCGGGATGAAAAGTGTATGCTGCAGAAACTTCCTAAATTCTGATGCACGTATTACGGTCTCCGTTACCAATAATTCGTAGAAGTAGAGCATTTAGTTTAATGATGATCATAGAATTGTAGAATCACAAAATGGCTTTGATTGGAAGGGTCCCTAAAGATCATCCAGTTCTAACCCCAGCCATGGGCAGGGCTGCCCCCCCACCAGCTCAGGCTGCCCAGGGCCTATCCAGCCTGGCCTCGGGCACCTCCAGGGATGGGGCACCCACAGCTCTGGGCAGCGGTGCCAGGGCTTCACCACCCTCCTTAGTAATGAATTACTTCTAACATCTAACCAAAATCTCCCCTCTGTTAGTTTAAAGCCATTCCTGCTTGTCCTATTGCTGTCAGACCGTGTGAAAAGTCAATTCCACTCCTGCTTGTAAGCTCCCTTTCAGTTCTGGTAGGCCACAGTGAGGTGTCCCCAGGACCTTCTCTTCTCCAAGCTAAACAAGCCCAAAGTGTTGAGTAACCAAGCTTCTGCATGTCTGAGGCCAGCTTTCCCTTTTCAGTTATCAGCAGAAATATATTCTCCTTTGCCTGTCTCTTCTGCCTAATACAGCTAAAGAAAGCCTTGTTTTTCACATCCCTTACCTTGGCTTTCCTGATCCGATTGCTGCACATCCAAACAGCATCCCTGCATTCTTTCCAGGCCACCCCTATCTACTTCCACTTCTTGTTTTTTTCTTTTATTTCCCTCAGTTTGCCCAGCAGGTCCTTGATCAGCCACTCTGGTTTCCCAGGGGATCTGATCCAGCAATTCCTTTAAAAGGCCTGAAGATTGCTCTCCTGAATTTCGAGATCCTGACTCCAATATTTGCAAGGCCCACATTCCTTAAGAACGCAAACTAGTCCAGGGTGCTGCAGCCCAGGCTGCCTCTGATACTAACTTCTATAATGAACTCTTCCATGTTGGTCAGCACCAGGTCTGGCAATGTTGCACCTTTGGTGGCTCTGTCCTGAACTAGAAAGTCGTTGTCAGTGCACTCCAGGAGCAGCCTGAACCCAAACTGTAAGAAGAATATGTTCTCTTGAGACGTTAGAGCTATGCAGGTGGATGTAGAAATCCATGTTAACTCGCTTTTATATCTATCTTTGGTAAAAAATGAAATTTTCAACCCAATTGAAATGAAGTTTTGACAATTTTATTGAATTGCTCTGGAAGCAGTATGTTTCTGCAAAACATAATTTAGTCAAATCTGTATTTTTCAGAGGAAAACTGTTTTATCAGGAAAATTTTCCACTAGTTCCATACTTCATAAATATGCTACTTACATTTCATGGTTGCCCATTGCTTATGGTGCCAAAACCAAAAAACTATAGGCATTTTCATCAGAACTTGTTCAATAATCTGGTGGATCTAATTTCTGATATGCTGTCTAAATAACACCAGAAATTAAGGCCAGATACTAGTAAGTGGATTTGTTCAAGTTGAAGAAACCTGTAAGTATCTACTTGTCTTATATATGCGTTCCATTTGAAATATCCTGTAGGAGCAAGTTTCCATGCGTATTTGAGCAGGTAAATAATTATGACTTTAACATGCCCATGAGCCTCTGTACTGCACTTTCAACACACCTGTGTGTGCATATCCATCTTAGAAGGTACATGAATACATGAATAGTAACCTCCATCAAGGTCTGTTTGGAGGGGCAAATATATTTGAAAATGTAACTGCAAATGAGATCTCCAGAATAGCACGCAATTTCCTTGTATCAGCCCCATTTCTTCACGTCTCCATGAAAGGATGAGGTTATGCATGGTTTCTGGTAAGCTAGGTATGGAATTATCTACACGTTCATCCTGCATTCATATGCATTAGACAGCTTTGTTTTCAGTGATGCATTGTAGATTTCAGTGCATTGCATTGAATCTGGCATAGAAGGCTATTCCTTCTCTCTCTCTGTATATATAGTTCAGTATATTGTTTAAACAGACTTGCAAAATTAGGAGGAAGTTACTATTATTCAGCTGAAATTATTTGTGCGGTATTTGCCGTAAAGTTGTGGTTACATCTTGGAACTGCCTAGTAAATGTACTATCAAAAAGAAGAAGAAAAATGACCGTTTGATTCATAGGATGAATTCCGCCTTTAGCTCGTGAGCAATAATACTTCATTTTAACCACTGAAAATTTTATCTGTCGGGAGACAATGGTATGTACAAACTGAGTTGTGAAAACACTGGCATGTTCTTCTTTGCAAGTACGCATATGCATGTAAATGAGAACCAAGTTTGGCTTAGAAGTTACAGACAGAAACTGTATTGTTACCCAGAATTTTCTAAGGACATCTGCAGCGTAGCCTGAGACTCTTCCCATGGCTAAAAGCAAACTCTACACTTTCGGGATCTGAATACAGTAATCCGAAGCCTCTTCAATGCGGAGAACAAACGTGTGTTGTTTTAGTCTGTGGGACTTCGTCAAATGACAAAATTGAAAGTGCTTTTCACTGACGAAGGAAGCCGCTTGCATTGCCACGGGTCCTGAGGAACCAACTAAAATTTTATGCTGTTAGCATACAGATGTTAATACTAATGCATCTAAGTGGTAGTGATATTTTAAACCATATTGAATAGTTATTGGAATACGTTTAATTCACATGCAAATATTTGATGTTATTAACAATCTAAGGAAAAGGAGGCAACCCTATTTCAGTGTGAGCTGTGTGTAACAAACATATGCTACGTGCATGTATACATTTTCAATCCAACTCTCGTAATGAATACTGTCAGAATATGTGATTTAATCTTTTCCTGTTACAGGCTTATTCTGTTCAGCAAATTTACATTCAAATATGTAAATAGTCCTGCTGATTGGCACTGCACATTTTGGTGACTTTTGATTCACACGGAAATGACAAAAAATAGCTTCTTACACAGCTTTCATATTCTGGAGTTGGGATTTCAGCGTTGTTACCTTGTGCTTTAAACTTCCCCTTGTTTGCCATCATTTTTCCCATCTTGGATAGTATTAGAATGGCAGGACACAACAAAAATAATAGCACACACATGCGGTGTTTGCAATGGTAAAGGGACAGGTTTACAATTTTTGTTTTAATTACTCGTAAATTGCCATAATCAATAAGAAGGTCTACTATTCCAGGTTGAGTGGATGTGTCATTGATATGCCAGAGGAGATGCCCGAACCATGCTGAAGGAACCCCTCTATTTTTAATAAATTCAGTAATTAGTAGATTAATAATACAGTGTGATGTATACTGCACAGGGAAGAGACATTTGTATCATCATCTTATGATTCTGAAGATGACTATAGGTACTTGGCAGTGCCCAACAAAATAGGCTTGAGAATAATATTCTTGGTTTTAGCATTTGACATGATTTTCTAGCAATTGGATACAACACAGAAAAATAAAGGTGCTGAGTAACTTACTTTTGTTATCTGTGTGTATATATAAGTATATTTATGCCTTTTTTAGCATATTTATTTGGGTTCGTTGTCTGGCAATGCTCTTATGCTCTCGCCTATGCTCTTACACTTGCAGCCTTCAGAGCAAGGATAATTGCCTCAATTTGACAATGGGTGATAATCCTGGTCTTATGTTAATTCTCGAACCATGTCTGCTTATTTGGAAAAATACTCCCTATCCCGAGCAAAACTATGCAACTACACAAATTCTTTGAGAGCAGAGGCGATCATGTCCACTGTCCTTATGCATCCTGATACATCCTGATGCATCTTATGCATCAGTTATATTCTTACTTGGACAAACTATTTTGCACAGTGTCTGTGCCTCCAAAATTCCCATTTGTTGAGGGAATATTGAGACCCCTATGAAATTATTATCAAAAAGAAGGATTCAAATTAGTACGGATCACAGACTTTTGAAATTCTTCAATGTAGATTTAAATGTAAAGGACAGAGTATTAGCTCTACCTACTATAAACGTTTTTTTAATAATGCCTCAATTTCATAATAACAACAATTTAATGGATTGAAGCATCTCTTCTTTTTTATCTCTAAGTTTGAGCTGTGATTCTTTTGAGAAATACAGTATTTTGACAGAGGGAATAATATATAGAACAGTCTTATTTCAGAGTTATATTCTATATGCCAGCCTTGTTCTGGATCATTTAAACCATTGAGCCTAACATCTCTGTAGGCGCTGCTTTGTTTCCTTAGCCTCCATATATTACTTTTTGACAACTTCTTGTGCATATTTACTACAATAATGATGACGTGCAAGGTGAGACAATAACTCAGAAGCATGAAATGCATGCAGGAAGATTTCAGATCCTGTATTTAATGCCGTTATCGTCAACAGTTGAGCTAGTATTTTGAACGAAATATACGGCACAACAAGTTCATACAAATATTGAAATAATCTTGAGACTAAACACTTAAAATACATAAATGTAGCTGTCTGTTGGATATTGAGAATGCATCTTAGCTTTGGTGCTTCTTGCTTTTGGACAGTATATGGTGAAATATTACTAACACCTCTCTTTCCTCGTTTTTCTCAAAAGATAAATTGATGCGCACCTCATATTCATCTTCAATATTTCATTTGCATTATCACATGTGAAAGTCAGTAGGGGACCTTCCGTCTGTATGGTTAGCTTCCCCAGTGTGGCTGCAGAGAGTACCTGAGAATGCTTTTTACACCGAATATTATTTTCTTTTATTACACTAAATCTTGTGCAGCCATTTGTATTCCTCATCTACTGGATTACGTATCTGCTACCAAGGCTGGAGGAATCTGAATTATAACAGGGAAGGCAATTGATTGGCATTTGCAGGAGAGGCCACTTGTCTTAATGCTTACGTGAGCACTGCTTGTTCTCCAACATGCTAATGAGAACTGTGATACAGCCTTTCCAGGCCATGAGAAATCAGCCATAGTGTGCAAGTGATGCACTGACAGTGGTTTTTGATGGAAAGAAATAAGCCTTGTAACTTGCATTCTCTCCTATTGCTACATGTGTGCAAATTCCAGTGCTGAAGACTATTGCTGACTGATGAGGAGCTCAGAGCTGCATTGGGAATAAGAAATTACAGTTTTACCAGAAGTCAGCCGAAGACACATAAGTGAAAAGACAAATGGAAGCAGCTGCCACTTCAAAATCAACAAGATATAAGAAAGCGTGTCTTACGCAGAGAGTCTGGCAAACCTTCCGAGCGCTTGGAGTGCTTTCTAGTTGGGTTTAAAAGATGATCTTCCAGCCACCTCCAGCACCACAGCTGATTTCACACTTCATGCAGCATCCACTCATGATTTTGAGCTCCTTTTGTTTTCAGGGCTTAAACAATGAAACCCAATGGAAATTAGGAAGAGCAAGCCCCATTGTTTAGCCTAAAGCATAGTGTGAAAAGCTCTGCTGCCAATGCAGGGTGCAACCTAGGAAGGTCTCTGACATCAGAAGAGTGATGCAAGTGGCAGATCCATCTCCATGGCCTGCACATGACAGACCCTCTGATGAGAAGGTGACCCAGAGGAAAAAAAAAGTGAGGAAAAATCTTGATATTTGGTACTTTGGTACATCTGAGTGCCAGAATTGTGGCATGTGAGTAGTTTGTAAGAAACCGGAGGATTTAAAGTTGAAGCTTGATGGTTCAGATAGATACTGGATAGTCCCTAGATACTTTCCTACATGCTTGTGGTAGTGCGTAGCTTCAGCAACAGCATGCGATTTCTACTTTGGACAAAGCTGTACTGGGGAAATGCAAAGGGAGAAGAAGGTGAGGACATGATGTATACTTGAATAGAGTAAGGTGAGGAGCAAGATGTGGTTCTTTGGTGGATTTTGGCTGCTTGTTGCAATCAATAAGCTCTGTCTACAGAGTATTACTTGGATAGTTGGGGTTTGAAGGAGGTTGAATGTCTTGGTCCACTGCCTCAGCCTGTGGCAAGGTTCGGGAAACGTTTTAAGTGCTTTTTGCTTTTGCTATTAGCAGTGAAATGGGCACATGTTCCATGTCGCCAACTGAAAGAAAGGGTTATTTACTGCAGAGCTTGGGAAAAAAAAAAGAAAAAAGTCTAATGAACTGGAAATCCTGCTGTTTAACCTGTTCTGATGGTAAGCGGAGCACTGTATCAATTGCTGTCAACACAGCAACTGTCACTTCTTTTGGAAGTTTGCATCTTTTAAATGCATATTTTCAATCAACACTTCAGTCTTCAGAGCTGTCACTACCTTTGCATGCCGCTGCTGCAATCACAAGTCATTGCTTATCAGACTGATTGCCAGCGTGCACTTCTGCCAAAAGTGTCAATGCAGGCAGTTGTAAACCTTAATAAAATAGTTTTGTGTGTGTGTGCACATCTGTGTATATTTGTGCCAGAGGGGAGGTGAGAGGAGATAAAATTGCACTTTTCAATGCTCAAGAGAAGAGCGGTTAGGATTACACAATGAGGACAAGACAGCGCTAAGTTTACAAGTCTTCACATTAAAAAATGACAAACAAGTGGGGGGAAAAAAATACCGACCCTGAAACTCTCAGGTAATAGCTTTTGGATTTGTGCATCTTGACATCCTTTGGTAGCAAGTAGACAGCAGAAGTTAGGAAAACTCCCAGAAAGCACAAAGATCTTTTTGTTTTAATTATTCATAAATTGCCATAATCAATAAGATGGTCTACTATTCCAGGTTAAGTGGATGTGTCATTGATATGCCAGAGGAGATGCCCGAAGCATGCTGAAGGAACACCTCGAAACAAAAGTAAGGATTTGAATTAGTGCATTGTCGACAGAGAAACCTGTTTGTGCATATCTGAGTACCATCAGCAGATAAACGTTTTGGCTTAGAAGTTATCAAACAGTAACTAACAATCCAGGCGGCCTGAAA
>JAOWBP010053587.1:0-10946 GCA_028571105.1 Tragopan temminckii
AGTGAACATTGATTTTTGTAAGGATCACAAAAGCAATCACCCTATAACTAGCACTAGAAATATACAGATTTTGACAAAATCGTGAATACTTACTTTTTTTTTCCCCCCTGATTCAATTCTCTCTCTGCTCTTAGAAGTTTAGGATCCCCGGACCTGAGTAAGACTTGCTGTCTGACTTTTTTTTTCTTTCTCTCAGAATTTGGAAACATGATTTTGTTCCTCAACATGCTCATGCTACATGTGTTTCTCAGGATGTTTTTTTTTTTTTTTGAGCTCTTAACAGAAAGACTACAGACAACCCCCACTCAATTCCCATCAGTCAATCCCCGCAGATATGACCAGACTGGTTTTCTCAGTGTTCAGCCACTGCATTGTCCCAAGTAAACCCATGTGAGTTGGGACCACCATGATGTAGCAGCCACTTCTTGTCTGCAGGCTGGCTGGGCGTGAAAAAGTGCTGCAGAGTAGACAGATCATCATGCACAGCAAATGCTTCCGTATATCTTAGCATTTAGGAGTCAAGGCTTTCTTATGTTCTGACAGTTAAAAAAGGCTGCTAAAACAAGGTCAATTAAAAAACAAAAAACAAAAAACAAAAAACAAAAAACAAAAAAAAACCTCTGTCTTTCATAAACCATAGGAAACTAGGAGTATGAATTCAGAAGCTGAGGTGGAAAAGGTGGCAGATTTGTTTTAATGAGCATTAAAAAGCGTCAGTCATTTAAATTCAACTTGTAGAATCAATCTCTCTAGCTGGGTTAAACAAACATCTATGGGGGAATGTCTGGCTATGCTCCAGTGCATTGGAGCCTGCCTTGGAGCAGAAGTGCAGAGATGACTGCCTAAAGTCCAGGGGACCAACATTTTCTGTGTTTCTGTTTGTTTGCATAGACAATGTATATTAATCTGAAAACTGTTCTAACAGAACATATCCAGAATTCTATACTCGGTTATATCCTGGTTTCACTTCCACTGTAGATCGTTATTTTTTTAATACAGTAATTGACATAATTAGAATTATTGATTCAATTTCAAATGAAGCAATTTAACTGTAAATGTGCCAAGAGACTAAAAATTAATCAATCTACAGTTGCTTTGCTTGCATGAATGAATCTTGATCCGGAATCAGCAGCGTTGTCTTTTTTTTGTTGGTAGTGGTGGTGGTGGTTGACGGTTATTTTAATCCTTTGGGTTGAACGAGTTACCGCTGGGTAGTATTGTCAAGGTTTTTTTGTTTGTTTGTTTATATGCTTGGTTTTTGATTGCTTGATGTCAAAGAGAAGCTGAAAGTTATAAAATGAGTTCATTAAAATATTCTTGGTAGTATCCTTGGAGGGGCACAGCACACTTAAATTGTAGAACAATTTTCAGTTTCAGTTCATTCTTCCCCAGTAGGTGGTCATCTGGTAGAATTTAAAATACTGTGAGTGTAATCTGAATAATTGAAAGTGTAGTAGAAAGACATTCTGTGTGGGAAAGTAAAAATAAAAGTTACATTACTTTTTGCCTAAGTGAAGCAGAAAAGTATGGAACTTATATGACATCATTTGCAAAAAAAACACTGCATGTGAGTAGATGTGCGTGTTCATGAAACAAGGGCTTTGAATAACTGTGAAGAAAGAAAATCTTGGTCTCCAAGCAGAAGGGAAAACTTTAAGCCTACAAGTTTAAAAGAATTTAAAAATAATAAAGAAGAAACCTTTTAATCAGCACGTTGCCTACCAAACTCTTCTTTTGTACCTGTAGCACAGCAACATGATTTTTTTCACATAAAGCTTTAGGAAAGTTCCTGGATGACATTTCTGTGTAATACCTGAAAGGAATGGAAGCAGCAGCCAGTGTTACTATAGGTCTCCCTGGGGAAAATGCCCAATCAATTCATTCTGGCTGTGGAAAAACAGCAGAGGTTCTTTCAGTACAACTCATACCGTAAAAGTAATTTTTAACTATATAGCAAGGAAAGAATTTTTTCCATGGTACATTTTAACTGAAAGTCTGAAGCTTATTTTCAACTTACTACACATTTCCAGTACAATTTACTGTTCTTTCTAAAAATACTGGATTGGAGAAGAACAGAGTGTTTAGTACTACTCAACTAGGAGTCAACTGTGTGCATAGCTTATGCTACAAATGTCTTTCTGAGAGTGAGTGCTGCTTGAAGCTGGTGATGTAGCCGGATTCATGGATCAACAAAGGTTCTGGGTGGAATGGTAAACAAGCTCCTGCTTTTTTATGCGGTTAGGCTTCAAGTAATGGATGAATGCTGAAGGAGAAAGGCGAAGTGTGCTAGGATACTAGGTTTCTGTGTCACTGCCACTGCTGCACCACATCTTCTATTGTAATGCTGTCATATATGAACTTGGCATTTCTCTTGGCATGACATTTGGAGGCAGCCTCCCCACCTCCCCTGCTAAATTTATATGGATGTATGGCCAAGGAGAGATTTAAAAGGCCAGAGATACACTCTGTCATTCTTTAAAATCAAATACTTTTGTTGTGTTATACTGACAGTAGTGTTCAAAGGAAGATTGAGAAGGATAATGACATGCTGCATTGTCTATTTTATGGCTGTTGTTTTCCTCAAATGGAATGTTCTTGAAATACAAACAAAGTATTCCATTTTCAAAACTGTATAAAATCTGGGTCAGAAGTGACTATATGTTGGATCTTTTAGAAAGGTGGTAGTTTGACAAAGAGAAGTATCAAAAGTTTGTCCATCCTCAATGGATTTCTGCTTGTCTGTGTTTTGTTTTTCTGCGATCTGTTAAAGATACTGTAGAAACATGGAACATCATTTTTTTTTTTTTTTTTTTCTTTCATGAGTCTCACTGCTTTACTGCACAGATCCGAAGTTCTAACTACTAGAAGATTAAACTAGTAAAAAAGATTTGTATTTGAAGACCAGTTTTTGGTTTTAATTAATAGTATTTAATTAATATCATTACATCAGTCAAAGACAAAAGTGAGGAGATATCTATTGAGGAGCATTGGGGAGCTGACATATTTATTACTTAATTACTAAAATTATACTTAATGTATCAGGCTTCATTGTACAATTTACACAATCAAAAGTACTAAAAATAAGAAGGAAAGAATCCCTATCCTAGTACACATCAATTAAGTGGTTCATTTTTGCATATACACGAGTATATGCATATACATGCATGCAAATATATGCATATGTGTATTCACATATGTATGCATGTGTGTCTATGTGTATTCATCTCCTTGATTTCATTATTTGATGTCTGTTACAGTTTTTCAGCTTGTTTATGTTTGTGTGAGTTAGAATGCTAATTTCAATTGCAATAGCTAGCAGGAATGGTTACATGTGTAGACAAGAGTTTTGTTTCCTATAGAGATGTTATGAGAAATGTAATGCAGACTTTTTCACACTTTCTCTTGAATTTCTATACTTTCACTTTCTGAAAGTCATTTTACTTCACAGATATATACTGATGTTTCTTTTAGAAATGTGTCAAGAGAAAATTAATGTGTTGCATGCGGCTGTATAGGATGAGCGCAGCAGATGCTGCTAACTTGTTGCTTCTTAGTATGCCTGTTAATAATTACATTAGGTAAAACCAAGGAATTTTGAGAGTATTTAACTACTAGCCAGTGCTGTGGGGATAATATACCTTTGCTGTTTCATGTATACTCCCTGTGTGTTTTAATAGTAGACCTAATAATATAATATGAATGTGTTCATTAACTTTTTAATGGAATAAGAGCTGACCCTGAAGTGTTGCAGTTTTAACCATCCCAGTGGCAGAATAGTGGAACCCTGTCTAGTGTCCTTTGAATGATCACATCTATCACTGTATGGGAGAAAAAAAGCAGATGTAGCCGGTGAACTTCCCGTCTGATTGCAGTTATTGGTGAAATTCTGACTTCAGAAGAAGCAGAGCAGTGTCTAGTGGCAGGATATAAGAAATAGCCAGCACTTTAATTGATTACAACCTCCCAATTCAGCTCAAGTCAAACATTTCAGTCTTCCCTGAGCTTGATTTAATTTGTTTAAATGTCGTGTGTGGAAGCGGTGGGGGCTGTTGGCTTCTTGACAATCTCTCTGGCATTTGATCAAAGTCGAATGTTGCTCGCTCTCACTGGGGAAAAAAATGAGGAAAAAATGGAATATTGAAAGGTAGGACTGGTACAGAAAATGTTAACATTTACTGTGTAATTACAAAAGTCTCCCCCATCTCCTCTGTGCCACTTAACCCCAATTTAGATGAGGAAGAAATTTGATGTCTGCCAGCTGTATAGTTCAGAAAAGATACTCAGTATTTCTGCTCAAAGACTGGGGACAGCCTACTATGCTTTTGACTTCAGTTTCTATCAGAAACAGGAGAATCTAGTGGGAGAGAAAATGATAACCCCAGTTGAACTGCGGAAGATGGAGGAAAGTATTCAGAACTTTTGCTTGCATGCAATTACTTTCCCACTCTCAGAGAGCTCAGAGAGCAAAAGCTTGAAGCATGGTCTGATCTCCTACCAAACTCTTTTGCTGTGTTTTTTCTTTCCAGTCCTGCTCACTGAGGTTAGGCGGAAAGCAGCACGGTAACCATTGAGACAAAATACAAGTTGCTCAGCATTTAGGTGAAAGGAAAGATTTGGGTTTATTTATTTATTTATTTATTTATGTTCTCTACAAGGAAAAGAACACTGATAATTATATATATATATATATATCTTGTTTAGGAAAAGAATTCTGATATTTTTTTTCCTAATTGACTTTATTCAGAAATAAACCCTTCTGAAAATTTCAGCTGTTGTTCCATTCATTCCAAAATATTTTTGATTTTCATTTCTCATCACCGGTGAGGATTGAACTCTTCCTTCTTCTCATGTGTCTTTTAAATACCCACATTGTTATCCTCAGACAATGATACAGAGTAATTGGCACCATGAGGTCCTGTCCTTACTGGCTCACATGGATTCAAAATCAGCTTTGCATTTGAAAGAACAAAACAAAACACAATGGTGTTCTTCAAAAATATCTTGCTTTTTGCAAATCAAATTGAGTTCTTCTCATTTACATACCATCCACAAAATCAAGTTAAAAGCCAAAAGCCCAATTACTAGAACATAACAGTGGTTGCACTGACTCAGAGTTGACATCCATCCATTCTGCATTAGCTGCCAGACATGGGCGTGTAGGGACCCAAAGAAGATCAGGATGTGTATGGAATGTTTTCTCTAACACTTTTCAATCACCAACTATTTAATCTTAGTCTCCATGTTTTTAGACACCGTCAGTGGCTTTCTGCATCACGAATTTGTCTAGTTTTCCCTGAGCCCATACGAGTTTTCAGCACCAATGGGGTCCTTTCACAGAGC
This sequence comes from Tragopan temminckii, assembly GCA_028571105.1. NCBI lineage: Eukaryota > Metazoa > Chordata > Aves > Galliformes > Phasianidae > Tragopan > Tragopan temminckii. Next base: position 5,341 of record JAOWBP010053587.1, read on the forward strand.
CCCTCCATTTTGAAACTGGGTCCTACAGGTTTTGTTTGACAGCCCATACTAGTTGAGACACAAACAATGAATCTTTGCATCCCTTCTACAAGCTACTTGAGATTTAGTAAACCTTCATCATATTCAGCTCCTTTCCAAACTGTCAGCTCCTTTCCAAACAAGAAACATAATTTTAGTAATTCCTTACACAAACTTTATTCCTTGCCTCTGGTAATGATATGAAGCTGTTTTAGTACTGTATTGATCTTTGATTTTTTTCTTATCCTGACAGTAACCTTTTGTGATGATAGGATCAAAGCATTGTGCAGTACCTGAGCGCAAGTCTTGCTTCTTCAATCTATGCTCTCCTTCATTTGTATTTTACTAATGTACAGAGAATGAAATCTATTACAGAAGAACATTTCCCTTCAATTGGTTTTCTAATTCAGAAAAAAAACATCAGGTAGGAAATATGGAGAACTTTAGAATTCAAATTGTGATTCTTGGAGGAAGGGATTCAAGGTTTCCTAGGAGGAAGACAGAGATATCTGTTGAGAAGAAAGTCATGGTATAAAAATGGGAAAAGTGAAAAACAGGGAGTTTGTGGATTGTTTACTGTTGCTTACTAAAAAAAGAATACTTTTTATCTTCTTTACACCTTGCAAAACTTACCTTTGGAACATAAATGGTCTAAAAGCTTTTAGACTTGTTCCCTTTAACCCTTTTTTTTTTTTTTTAAATACAGAGGAACTTTTTTTTTTTACATCTAGATATTCACAAACTGGAATCTGTGTTTTTTCTCCTAGTAGGCAACTGGAAGAACCGGTGGAAATACCCACTATATAATATGAAATTTAGTAAGTTAAAATCTGAGTGGCTTATTGAAAGAGGAAATAAGCTGAAGAAAAACCTCATCATGTCCAAATTTATTAATATGCCAAGATGGCCTCAGTGAAAGAAGGAGGCAATCAAATGAAAAAAAGCTCTTCAGATGTGCACAGGCATTAAACATGGGTATATCGGGATTCTCCAGAGTATCTGTTAAAACACAGCTCCCCTGAGCAAAGCCATGGCTCTGTTCTTTGAAAGATAACCATATAGCCAAATCTTCTATTGAATGGATAAACCCTCAAAGATAAAGACACACCTCTAGGTTGGTCTTGCTGAGCTTATTATTTTCCAATTCCACTCTATGTCCTTGTTTGACATATTTAGTCATGTGAGATGCTTTTCCTGATGTCTGGCCTTCCCTGCCAAGTTTTCAGAATTAGGACCACAGTTGGAAGCCTTACGAATAATTTCATTTTATGAACAGCAGTTCCACAGAGCCAATCCACAGCAGAGACATGGTAATCTAAAAGATCCAGTTTACTGTAATCTGTTTTTACGTGTACTTGTCCAACTTTTTCTAAAAGGTATTGAGAACCTGTCACCCAAAACAAAAGCACCATGTGCTGTTTGTTAACTGATTCGGCATTTCTGACAAAGTCTGGAACTTATGCAGTGAGGCTGAAATTCAGCTTAGCTGTTCCCACTAGAACAGTGCTTGGAATGTACCCAACAGAAGTTGCGCAGATTCTTTCCCTGGTTATTGTTCAGAAGCTGATGCTATTTTTGATGCCTACAAAGATGAGAGAGAGAAACAGAGAGCCCAAAGTATCATTAACCTAGATATAGTAGGGTGTTTGCTCCTCTACCCTGATTCAAGCATCCAAATACCTTCTAAAATGTGATATTATGCATGGTGTTAGCTAATTCACTGTATTTCAGATCCCCAAATCTTATTTTATGTTCAGATGTGGGAGCTTTTCAGTCCCAGCAGTTGTTTCTAATGGTGAAAGCAATGACACCCAGCAAGAGTCCTGCTGGTCTGCTCCTTTCAGAGAGCAGCACTGAGTGCTGAATGTCACCACTGTAGCATGTAATTCAAGGACCATATTGATAACTTTAGTCTGTAGTCCTTGAAATAGTCATAGTGAGGAGAAGAGGGAGGGCTTGAAGATCATTACAAGAGCATTGTAAGCTGTCAAAGTTAACTTCTTAAAAAAAAAACAAACCAAAAGAACACCACCATAAAGACCCTAGGAGACTGTATAGTGACTTGTAGCTCTCTGAAAGACGGTGCTCATATTTATGATGTGATTTGCATTTGAGCACGAATTACATTGTGAGACAGCCCAGAGAGTTAAAGTATTTCATTAGAGACCAATCATTAAGACAGAAAGACCCACATGGAGGCAGTCAGGGGTGGTTATTAAACATGCATTTGCGTATGCACGGACTGACATTGGGACATACGAGTTAGTTCTAGTAGCTGAAAAATAAAAGAACAGTAACAAAGCCAGTGCTTCCTTTCCTGGTGGTTCTAAGTTCATTGTAGAGGACATTAGCTAAGGTTAGGATTTTTGCAGGTTTTATGGAGAGAAATTTTAAAAACTGGTTTGTATTCTTTCTGAGTTTTACTGCAACTAAGAAAAAATGGAAAAATGACAACTCTATAATCAAAATGTCATTGCTACTTATATTTTTATTGCTGCAGTTCTATTTAATCAAACATACAAAAGTCCCACAAATAGACATAAGCATGCCTCTACATTATTCTTAGTTGCTGGTAAGACAAACATTATAATTGTGTGTGGATATCTTATAACAACTGGTGATTTGTTGCTTTTGGTTTTGGTTTTGTTTGTTTGTTTGTTTGCTTTATTGTATACTGTTAGTATTTTATAATGGCATTAACAGTTAATTCTGTGTGCTAAGCACTGTAAGAAAACTTGTGCCCAGCATCATGAAAAAGGACTTTGAAGTTCCCCTGTTAATCTAGGGCACAGTGTCCTTGCTGTAACGTCATAAGTCAACAAACATGGCTAAGCATCGTCTCTAAAACTGTGAGCAGTGTAGGAGTTTAGACTTGTAAGGAGTCCAGATTAGCTTTAGTTTACTTAAGTCACCTGAATTTCAACAGTTATAAAACATACCTAGTAACCACATGTATAATCCTTCAAATTTGCACGTGACTACTGGTGATCCAGAGAAACATCAGTCACCATCACCACTTGCAGTAATTGAAGCCCTGCTCCATTTTGGCACGCAGATGTTAGAAGGGTGAAATGCAGAAGCTTGAAAAGCTCATGACTCACCAAGAATGAGTAAGGACTGAAATCCAGGTTTGGAACAGCAGTGTCAGATAAATGCTGCTGGTAAGTTTAGCTTCATTGTCCACTTTGAATATGCAGCAAATAACTGAAGCGCTGCCAACTGTAGCATGGTACTGTGTGTCACACAGTGCTTGGCTTTATTTTGAAAGCTCTAGCTTTTGGAGTTGTGTGACTGTGTAAATTCTCCACTCCAGTTTGTGTGTCTTACATTTTTGAAATTGTTTGTGTAATTAGTTGGAGTTACAATATCTGAGCACATGAGCTTTGTCAATATTCTGCATTTATATGAAGCGACCTAAACACGTAGAGCATTTGGAGTGTTTTGTTGTTGTTTGTTTTTTTATGTGCTCGTTATTATTCACATTGATATTAGTGGTTGAATCCTCTTAGAAATCTTTTGCAGTGTTTGCACTGCAGGATGTGAAGGTGTTTTGAGACGCATCCAGCGCAACAGCGCCTGATAAAATAGAGGGAAGGCTGCAGGTTTCTTTTGCATCCCTCTCTGATGAGGAATGACACAGCTGTAGAACCTAATCTCTAGCTTCCACTACGATTCCAGTTACATTAGCACAGCAGTAGGAGGGCATGGAATAATAACAGCTGAGCTTTAAACTGTTCCAGAAATACCTGAAATAACTGTATTTATTCACTGAAACATTCACATCAGATCAGAAATTATTAACTAGAAAACTCTGTCTCCTCTGCCTTTAGGTTCACAAAAGCAATCCTTCAGGGTTAGTGCAGAGTTTTGCCTATTTGTTGAACATCTTTCCTAGCTTGTGTCTGTACAAGTGCAAAAAAGTAGGGGAGGAATATGCAACGTGGCTCGTCTTATTTATGCAGGAACACAGGATGATGTTCTCTCAGATTAAAAGCAGACTAGAGTGAGAGTTTGACACTGGGTGTGTTTTTTAAAACTTGTTATTTTTGAAAAAGTGTTTGACTGGGACAGCTCATCAGAGCTGACACCAGAACTGATTTAAGGCTGAAAAACATGAAGCAATGTGTATATGTGTGTTTGTGTCAGAGGGTTAGTGAGAGAGCCTCTGGACCTTGAAAGGACAAATAAGTTTTGGTTCCAGTCCCTCTGGAGAGCCCGAGTTTATTTAAAGACTGAAGTGAGCTGTTGGGACTGCTTAGCTTGTTTTTGACTTCAGAGAGCTGAAAGAAGTGCTGAAGGAGTAGGATTTCTCGGTGTGTAGCAATGAGCCATATGGAGAGTTTGTGTCATACCTCCTTGCAGGGAAAGGAACAAAACAAGATCGTGATTCTCTGTTCCCTCTTTAGAAAGCCCCTCATTATAAGACTTCTGCTCCTGGGAAGGCTCCACCCTCTGTCTTGCAGCATCAACCACCTTCTTAATAGCAGATACTTCGTTATAGCACACACATACACTACGCCTGGCTTTTTGCCAGGCTGTAATTTGTTTTTGACATCTATCTACTGACTAATGTGACAACCCACACAAGTATTTATTTCCAGGAGGAATGCATAATGAAAGCTGTAGCTCTCCCAACTTCTGAAGAACTGGTTAATGAAAAGGAGGGGGAAAGAGCAGCCTCCCACCCTTCCTCCCAAATGACAGGTTTTTCAAAGCCCAAGCACCAAATTCAACAACTTTGAAGTTGGCCTTTTTTTTTTTTTTTTTTTTTTTCCCTACCATTTTTTTTCTCTGCAGTACCTTCAGAGAAGCTGATATTTGTTCTTTGTTGAATTTGGGGTATTTGGGAACTTAAAAGAGCTATGTTGCCAGAATGTGAATGGCTGAGAGCTAGGTGAAGGGCTGGATTGTATGCTGCATTGCACACAAATACCACATGCTCCCACACACTCAGCCTGCTTTGGCTTCCTGCACCTGATTAAAACACAAAAATCCTACAGGAACAAGGCAACTATCAGAAATTCCAGCCATACCAGAGGGCTGATAGTCCTAGCAAACCTAGCAGCCAAAACTCCAAGTAATTCAAGTGAGAAACCTAGCTGAAGACTTTAAGAGGAGTAGGGAAAAAGGGGAAGATTTAACTGTTTGAAGGGATGAACAAAGGAAATGGAATTTGCTGTTTCATGAGTGCCTTATACCAAGGCAGGATGCCTTTTCTGGAAGGTCAAACTTTACCTGAGAATGAGTTATCAGTCTCCAATTGGTTGAATGCTATGGTAGTGTTATGTGAGACTGAATCATCCTTTGTAGCTTCAGTATCTGTGAATGGGAATATATTGCATATTTTTCCCTTCAACAGTACTGCTGCTGGGTCTTTGCCTGGAAAGCGTACTGTTAGATCTTCAAAGTCTGGATATCATGCATGTTGCAGGTACCTGATGTGCTTATATTCTTTTAATTTGCTCCCAGTTATTATTATTACATTAGTAGATTTGAAAGCAAATTCAGTGACCAAAAGGTTTGCAAAGCTATCTTGCCAAAGAGTAATGCATCTTACTGAAAGGTTTTAACATGGTGCCACAGGCAAG
>JAOWBP010053588.1:0-10943 GCA_028571105.1 Tragopan temminckii
CTCGATGATCTCTGAGGTCCCTTCCAACCCCTACAATTCTGTGATTCTGTGATTCTGTGATTCTGTGATTCTGTGAGTGATATCAAGTATTTTTTTTTAAATGTAGAGACACGTAAAACCAAGCTAACATTTGCAATTTTAAGAACCACTAGTCTACATTGCCACCTACACAGCAATCCAAGAAACCATTTTATCTCCCAAAAGCTTTCAGTATTTCCACACTCACATTTTACTTGCATTTACTTATTTCAGGAAAAAGAAAAAAAAAAGCCTTGAAACATTATACAAATTCATCTTTCAGTTCAGTTTGCTTTAAGTTTCTGTTCCAGGTTTTCAAGTTATCTCCAGACTCAAAACTTGCTTATTATGCTGGCTTACAATGTCCCTCTCTATTCTATCCTCAGCAAAATTCATTACAGATTTTTCTAGCCCCTCCTTCCTCTCTTGTTCTTACACAAGAACTTCATGACAAAATTGTCAAGCTGCATCTGGAGAAAGAAGTGGATTGTGACACAGAAACCTCCAAATAATTACACTAAGGAGAGCCTAAGAGTGAGGAGAAAGAAAATATTAATGTCTCTCAGTGAGGGAAGACCTGCAGATGTTGACTTGTCCCATCCCTGGAGACATTCAAGGCAAGGTTGGATGTGGCTCTAGGCAGCCTGGTGTAGTGGTTGGCAACCCTGACTATGATAGGGAAGTTGAAACTAGGTGATCTTTGAGGTTGTTTTCAACCCAGGCCACTCTATGATTCTACGTAATTCTTATTTCCCTCTTTTCTCGGGAAATGCTGGAACATCAACCTCTGAACCCAGATAGACTCTGGAAGGGCAACCATAACAGCCATGGAAAGGCATACTAGAAATACTTTTATAAAAACAATTCTAACTGCATTATTAATGAGACTTTTGCCTGTAACGTGACTTTGAATGTAACAACATGCCTTAGAATAATTTCATCTAGTACATATCTTCCCCAGTTCATAAATATTTAATCTAAATCGAGCAGGAGTAACACTTCAAAACTGATAATCTTTTTCTTGTTCACTTTCAGCATTACACTGTGAAGCTCTGATAATTTTTACATCCTGTTCTACATATTTTTTCATATAGAAATGAAAAAATATAAAGAACAAAATGACATTCTTAACTGTTAAAATCAGTGACTGCTGCCTTACTCATGTTCATGAATTCATCCTACAGGATCTCATAGGATCTATAATGCATCAAATATTATGTTTTAAAAAAATAAATAAGGAAGGAAGAAGATGAACAAGAATAAGGTGGCATATAAAATTGGGAAAAGTGAGTATAAAAATGCTGCACTGAAGTTTGAGTGAAAATAAAGAAATAAATTGGTTGCATTAGGAAGCTTTAGTACATTAATACTCGAGAATATACTATAATTGTAAGCCAAATTCTGATGAAAAATAAGTTGATATGATGCAATACTTTTCTAAAAATATCTGAGTAGAAGTAAAAACACTCATTATTTATTGCAAAATATCTGTGGAAATATCATAATAGAGCATTTTTTATGACAAGTAAATGAAAGAAAAAAAAAAGCCATTGAGACACAGTATCTGAATGAAATCAGTGCACAATTCAAAGCAGATTTCCACATTCTTTTGATAAGTGCCATCATGTATGAATAATGAATTGTGTAATAGCAGCATGGAGAATTGAATTTGTGAACTACGGTGGGGTGAGTACACTAGATATCAAGATATTCATGTATTCATCTGCTTTGTTGCATCACAGGTTATGCACAAGCATAAATTGTTGAAAAATGATTTCCTGTAGGCATTTAAATATTACTCAACCTACAGGAACAAATTCATTATGTAGCAAATTTCTTGTGTGCTGTATGGCTAATTGAGCAGTAGAACTTTTTTTTAAGTCACACTGAAATGTATAGCTTATAATAAAAGAGCAAATACATGCCCGGCTGGACTCTCTGATGTGTGCAGCTTGATTTTTCTTTTTATTAATTTAGGCATAACCCTTTAACTAGTGTTCTGATTAACTCTCAGATGTAGGAATGCTTCCATCTGTCTCACTGCATGCTGCAGAACTTTTTGTTTATCCAACGCTGCTGCAAAGTATTTCCTATTATTCTTCATTCTCCTGTGTTACAGAATATCTTGCACAGTTTCTGTGGGAGTGTCATGGTTTTATGATTTTTGGTTATTGGTATTCCACATCGTAACATTATGTAGTGCACTAAGAGTTAAAGTGTTAACGCTCCAGTTGGTACCTGTCCCAGAAGAGAAGAAGAACTACATACCCCAGAAGACTGTTTGCTGTGTTGTTATCATTTCTGCTCAGGGGAAACAGATATAAGGCCTTGGTAGATCATCTGACCTCTCCTTCTTCGTCAGACTCTCCTCCCTACTGCTCAACTGGACTGCACATCTCACCTCAGCATTATGGTGAGGCCTATCTACCTTTTGGACACTCTCATTATATTTGATTTATTAGCTTCAATTCTAATTATACTGTATTATAGTGTGTTATCTTGTATTTCAATACTATATTTAGCAAATTAGTTTGTTTCTCCTCAGATCAATTATTCAGAGTCCCCTGTTTCCCTTTTCCGGAGGTGCAGATTTGCAAAATCCCTCTGCCCCACTAGTCATGGATGAACTGGGCTGAACCAGCCCATAAACTGTCGACAGGAAGTATGCAATTATGCTGTTTAGATACATTCCCACAATGGAGTCCTTGTTCTTTGTTTTACAGATTTAGTGTACCTATAGATGGTAAATACCTTATTCTTAAGCTGAAATAATCCTTAGCAGCAGATAAGAGAAAATGAGAATGCAAGCTGTTAGTCATACAAGAAAAAAAAATGAAAGAGAATATTTAATGTATTCATAAAAAAATTCAGTCTGGAAAGTGTTTTTTTAGCCAACTGACTTACTGTAGTACATGGCTGTTTCAATAATTTTGTCTTTCTGCATATCTCAAATTTCAAGTTCAGTTAATTAAAATAACATGATCTAATGTAAAGATCCTCTAATGTAAAGGACCTCTCCTTGGGTATATTTAGAGTATTTGGACAGATTAAATTGCTTTCTTTCTATTGTTATGAAAATAAATACTGAATTTTTCTCAAATGAATTCAGATTAGACAGTTAGTACTGTTATAACCAAATTAAGCAATTCCTTACTGTTTTGAAGTGGCAAGTGTCACACTTGCCTGATAAGATGAGGTCCTCTGCGGTTGTCTAGCCAGTGAAACAAATTTTGGTACAACTCCTTTTCTTTTATTGGCAGGTTACCTTTCAGCGTAAATTGTTTTGCTTCATGCATTGAACCGTGTATTTTCTATTGACTTACACATTAATAAATGAATCTGATACAAGCATTTAATTAGAAGTGTTTGCAGCTCATTATTGACTGATAAATGATACATCTGTAATCTATCAAGTCTGGAATTACTATGGGTTTCAGATGATTGACTTCCTAAACCTTCCTCTACAAACATCTAACAATACCATAGCAATTTTATTGGAAAAAAAAAAAAAAAAAAAGAGTTAAAAAATAATGCTTGATAGTTGTTTCTTTGCTCCTGAGATTCACTGTAGTATAGTTGATTAACAAAGACCTTTCAAAGATGACTGAAATCGGAAGGTCATGTTTTCACTGCAATTGCATCTTTCCTCATGTTTTTTCAATTGTAGGTTGATGAGTAGGATTGGGAAATGTAATCAGTGTTCAAAGTATATGTCATCCTTCCTGTAAGTGATGGATAGAATTACAGGAAATGCAGATCTGAAGTTTTATAAACATTATAAGCCTTGACATTGGTAAAATTAGTTTTGATTTTATCTTTCCCAATAATATTTGCATTTAATTTTGCAGGTTAATTAATTAATGGGAGGTTAATTTTCTCCTATTATTCTCCAAATATGAACAGTTTTGTTGTGGTTGTAAGTATCACAGTAGTACCCCATGAGTGTATCTCAAAAGATAGTTCTCATAATTATTTTCTGTTCAGTGCAAGAGGCAGCTACAATTTCCTGAATGAGATGTGACTGCATTGTCAGAAACCATCAAGGTCAAGAATAATCTTCTAAACCTTCTTAGCCCTTTTTGAACATTCTTTTATTTATATGAAAAACATTACCACAAATGTTGATATGGAATCAACCTTGAAAGACAACAAAAATCAAAATGCATTTTTTTTTCTTTTGTTTCAACATCTCAGTTCTGATTTCTCTGCTTCTATTAGTATTAGATCATTTCAGTTTTAGTAATTTAGATATTCAAGAAATCTTTCTTAATTCCCATCTGAATTGTTGTTTCTGATGAGATACTCCTGTAAGTTTGAGATATTAAAATATAGATCTAAAACTAGGCAAGATGACCCTCTACCTTTTTTCATTTTATTTTTAACTTTAAATGTACAGTTTTATGTGGGATAAGAAGGAAAAAGAAAAGTTTGCCAATCTGCTACAAACACGCATCACCTATGCAAGTGGTTATTGTGAATGATGTGAAGAAATCTTTAATCCTAATTATTTCTTTTGAATGCAAATTTTTGAAAGCACGTTACTGTATTTAAGCTCTAAAGTCCTAAGTAATTTGTTTGATCTGCTTCCATGCAGAAATCAGAGCACTTCGCAAGATCTTTGCGGTATTAGGTCCTTAAAGCACAGCAAATCACTAATGTCACTACAGATGCCAGTACAACAATTGAGAATAAATATGATTCAAAAAAGAACCAGATCATATTTATGACTGAAAGTACATTGCTCATCACAGCTACATTCTCTTGGAAGATTCATAAGTTGAAATAGAATTATGCTTTACTTTTCTGTTAGAGACCTATCAAACATTCAGAAAATATCCAAACAGAAAGTTTATTTTTAATGGATGTAATGTTGTTGATTCTGAGACAAAGTGCTTTATTACATTGACAGTTAAAATTCAAAACCTTGTTTTGACAGTTCCTCGGTAGTTTTTTTAGACTATAATTGCTTCATGAAACCATGAAAACAGTATAAACTAATCACTGCATACTTAGATGAACTATAATGCTATTCTTGCTTAAAAAAAAAAAAAAAAAAAAAAAAAAAAAAAAAAAAAGGATTGGAGAAGGAAAAACACTTTGTTACAGCTTAACTGAACATCCCTTCTTGTAAGACATAATCAATTTATGAAGTAGTTAAACTAACAAATATATATTTTGATAGGGGGATGAGGAAGGAAACTATGAAATCAAAAAGCTGTTTAATAATTCCCCTAAATATAAAATCTTTGAGTTACATGATGTAGCTAACACACAAAAATGCAATATACATATCTAACACTCAAAAGTGTATAATAAACATCTGATTTGGGATCATATATTTCATCAGATAATAACACATTCAAGGTGCCTACTAGATATTCAAATTCTGACAGATTTTATATTTAGCAGAGACTGTTGTCTTCCTCCATATGTTCAAAGATGGAGTGAAACACAGGATAAGAATATGTGGAAGAGTTATTCAAGCAATATAAAAGTTTTCCATGGCAACAACACCTAAATGTTGATGAAATCAGTCCTGTAGAGATGATGCCTGAAAACACATCCATTTTAAGATGATAACATGCTTAACCTTCATCAGTAGATGGAAACATGGCACATTGTGTAGTCTACCTAAAATTAGCCAAATTTGGGAGCTAGCCCAGAAGCTTGCTAACTAGACTGAAGGGATCAACCCAGCTTAATAATATGAGAATTGTTCTTCTTCATATTTTATCCAGAAGATACAGTTCTAACAGAAGACTGTCTTCCCCTTCTCACAGTTGTCTAAGCGTGATGCTTTCTCATAGTACCTTCCCAAGAGGTTATGATGGATATGTATAGTTATAACTATACTGAGAGAAAAAAGCTCTCAAATTTTGTAAGAGTATATCTGGAACTGATACACTAAACCATTGCACTTCTTTTTTTTTTTTTTTTCCAAAAAAAAAAAAAAGGTTATTCTTAAAATAAATTATAATCTTGCAAAAATAATGCACATTTTCCATTTAGGAGTCCTCCATCCCCAGGTGTAGGAGGTCTGACAAGAAAGGCAAGAGACAGGCATGGCTGAAGCAGGAGCTGCTGATCAAACTGGAGAGGAGGAAGAAAGCAGTAGAAACAGGAACAGGTACCCTGGGAAGATTATAGGGGTGCTATCAGGCTGTGTAGAGATAGGGTCAGGAAGGACAAGTCCAACTGGAACTGGTCTTGGCAAGGGATGCAAAGAAGAACAAGAACTCCCATAACTATGCCAACCAGAAAAAGAAAGTCCAAGATGCATGCCCCAACAAGGCAGGCAGTGACAGGACAAGGGTGTCACGGAGTTAACTAGATCAATCTATGCCCGTGACAGGGGCACAGTAGGCCCCTGCCTTCCCCCCCCACCCCAGCCCCACAAAATGGGAAGGAAGGAAGGGAAAACAAAAAAGCAGCAGCAACGATCTATGGAGGAAAACTTATTTTACTAACTATGATATCAGAATGCAAGATAACACAATATAATACAATCTAATTGAAATTGAGACTAATAAATCAAATAAGATAGGAGAGAGAGAGAGTTCCTGAGACCGACTCAAACCTGAAAAGCTTGGAACGGCTAGGAAAGCACCCTCCAGCACCCACTGCCAGGCAGTAAGAGGTCGCCTCACCCGGAAGGGCCAGATCCCATGACTTCTGTAATGTACAGGGATAGGTGGAATGCTCCTGGAATTGGAGCATTAACTCCCAGTGCACTACATGATGCTATGTTGTGGAATACTGAAAACAAAAAAACCATAAAACCATGACAGAGGGTAAATGGCTTTAAACTAGAATAGGGTAGATTTAGACTAGATATCAGAAAGAAACTCTTTTCTGTGAGGGTGGTGAGATTCTGGAACAGGTTGTCCAGTGAGACTATGAATATCCCCTACCTGGAAGCATTCAAAGCTGGGCTGGATGGGGCTATGAGCAACCTGGACCAGAGGGAGGCATCCCTGAGTATAGCAGGGGTGTTGGAACTAGATGATCTTAAATGTCCCTTCCAACACAAACCATTCTATGATTCCCCAGCAAGTGAGCAATACAGGCAGGCTAGTAACAATAAACAAGGAGGAGGCTGAGGTACTCAGCATCTTTCCTGCCTTGGTCTTCACTGGTGAAAACTCTTCACACAGCCCTTGAGCAGATGGTTCAGAAGGTGGTGACTGGAGGAACAATGCCTCTCCCACTAAAAGCAAATATCAAGTTCCATAAGCCTATGGATCCAGATGAATCCTGAGGAAATTAGCTGCCAAGCCACCCTCAGTGATGTTTGAAAAGTCATGGAGGTCAGGTGAAGTCCTCAGTGACTGAAGAAAAGACAATGTCATACCCATTTTTAAGAAGGGTAGAAAAGATGACCCAAGGAACTACTGAATTGTTAGCCTCACTTCTGCCCTGGGGAAGATCACAGAGTAGATGTTCCTAGAAGCTATGCACATGGAAGAGAAGAAGGTAAAACAGCATAACCAACATAGCTTCACCAAGGGCAAGTCCTGACTGACCAATGTAGTTGCTTTGTATGATGATATAATTGTGTCAATGGACAAGGGAAGAACTATTGATATCATCTATCTGAACTTCAGTAAGGCCTTTGATACAGTCCCCCCACAGTATTCTACTCTTCAAATTGGAAATACATGAATTTGATGGGTGGACTGTTTGAGGGCTGAGGAACTGGCTGCAAGATGGTATCCAGAGAGGGATGATCAATGGATCAGTGTTCAGGTAGAGATCAGTGAGAAGTGGTGTCCCTCAGAAGTCAGTTTTGGTACAAATTCTCTTTAATAATTTCATCAATTATATTGACAGTGGGATCAAGTGCACCCTGTTCCGCTCATAAAGAAGCAAAGCTACTTCTGACGCGTTCCTGGCAGTAACAGGCAAGGTATTTGCAGGTATGCCAATAGTCATAGAAAGGAAAGAAGGAAAAAAAAAAAAGGAACTCAACTTGCGAAGGTGATCTCTGGTTATACAGCACTCTTTCTCAGGAAGCAGCCTAGGTCCAAAAAAAAAAAACATTTGCCCTTCAGTGGCTGGCCTTTATAGGAGCCCAGGGTAGCTTCACCCTGGGTTTACCCTTCTGGTGGCATGGGGAGCACAGGTGCAAGCAATTTGCCTGTTCTCTCTAGTCCAACCACACCCTTTCACCAGGTGCTTAAACACAAGTTCAACCTAACAGTTCCATTCCCCTGTATATCTTCAGCAAGTTTGTAGGTGGCAACAAGCTGTGTGATGTAGACAATGTGCCTGAGGGTCAGGATGCTATCCAGAGAGACCTAGACAGGCTTGAGTAGTGGGCCCAGGAGAACCACGTGGAGTTCAACAAATCCAAGTGCAAGGTATTATACCTGGGTTGTGGCAACTCTCACTATCAGTACAAGCTGGGAGATAAAGGGTAAACACAGTCCTGCCAAAAAAGACTTGAGGGTACTTGTGGTTGACAAGTTGTAAAGTGCCCTTACAGCCAAGAAAGCCAACTGGATCCTTAGCTGCATCAAAAGAAGCATGGTCATCAGGTCTAGGGAGATGATCCTGCTCCTTTACTCTGCGCTGGTGAGGCCTCACCTGGAGTATTGCATCCAGATATGGAATCCTCAGCACAGGGGAGAAACAGACTTCTTAGAGTGCATCCAGAGGAGGGCCATAAATGCTTCAAGGAACAGAACACCTTCCCTGCGAGGACAGGCTGAGAGAGCTGGGGCTGACCAGCCTGGAGAAGAGAAGTTCTGGAGAGACTTGATGGTGGGATCTAATGGGGGCAATAGGAAAGAAGGGGAGATATTCTTTAGCGGCATCTATTGTGATAGGACAAATGCAAATAGTTTCAAGGAGGGAAGATTTAGACTGGGAATTAAAAATCTCTATATATATTTTTCACAATAAGAGTAGTGAATACAGGACCAGGTTGCCCAGAGATATAGTGGCTGCCACATCATTGGAGATATACAAGGTTAGGTTGGACCAGGCTCTGAGCATTGTGATCTAGCTATGGATATCCCTGTTCAAGGGAGCTGGACTAGATGATTATTAAAGGTCCCCTGCAAACTCAAACAATTCTATGATTTCTTTTTTTCATGTCTTGAATTTAAATACTGTAAAATAAACTTCAAAGACAGTTCATGTAGAAAGTTGCTAGCTCTTTATACCAACAGGAGAGAATGCTGTGCAGATGTGTTCATCACAGTTATTTCAGACTGAGAAGAAGAGTGAAGTCAATGAAGAGAGATACCTCCTTCTGAGTAATACAAATGCATGCAAATATATTGTTCTTTTGAAATAACTTTTTTCTCTACTTACAAACTATGCATTTTATAAAAAGTATTATAGATGTACTTTCAATGATTATACAATAGATATGTTCTTTTTCCTTTACCCTTATTTTCAGTAGATTATCTTCTTGATCCCCGCAGCTAGTCATGCATATAAATTATCTTAATTAACCAGGAGTCAACCTAGCTCAAAAAACTGCCTTTTTGATTAGTAAGTAAGGCCAGATCTTTTTATTACCTTTAGTTGTTGTTGTTATTTTGTCTTATTTTTTCATGTCTGTTCTGGAAGTTTCATAAAATCCTTCTGAACAGCAGCCATTCAAGTAGTGGCAATACGAAAGTTACTTTTATACAAAACTTTTTCAGTAAATTACTGGATTTAGTAGGAAGAATTTAATTCCTACTACTACTCCTTTAATTACTGTAGCAGCATATCAGTGTTAGCAGCTGAGTGTCAGATCAGATCAGTTCCTTTTTGGTGCTATCATCTGAGTTAGATTTTAAAGGTATAAACTGCAAAAAGAAAGAAAAGATTATCTCATGCGTGTGCCTAGAGTGCCAGATGTGAATCACTTCTTAAAAGAGGAAATAGTTTACTTTAACGAGGTTGAACTACTCACATGTCATTATCCTCCACAAAGTACTGTGGTGACCATGGAGCAGTGGAAAAACTATGAAATCGTGAGGCTGATGACTTTAATCTTGCTTAAGAACCAGTCAGCCCTGAAGATCATTACTGTGATGCTCCCCCTTTAAGAGCGTATGACCATTTATTATGTAGACTCAGAAACAAACCTGAAATTGTTGCTCTAATTGGTCATATCAGTATCCTGATGAAGCTAGAGAAAATTGTTTTTGGCTAACATACTGTTCAGTTTTATACCTTTCTCTTATGCAAACAGATTACTTCTCAAATTCTGCTCCTTAGTAGACTTCAGTAAAAAGTCATGCTGTAGATTTTCTATTTTTCTTTTTTTTTTAGTATACTAAAAATAATAATTGTAAAGAAATAATTTGCCCTATGCTGTGCTCTATCAGCATTGTAAGAAGAGTCACATGAGATCTCAACATATCAAAACACATCCAAATAACTGAAAACTTTTTAACAGCATGATTTTTAACATCTGTCATTTAACCAAAAAGCTTTTTCATTATTATTTCCAGTGTTAATAAACTAACATGTAACTTTACATTTTCTAAAAGTTAAAAATACTTAAAGAAGAAGAAAAATTTAGTCTGAAGCTCTAGTAATAATAAAAATTCCTGAACAAAATTTTTAAATGTTATTTTGCCACAGTATTTACTCATTTTAGCATCATAGACTCATGTAGTTTACAAAAAATCCTTAAGGTCATCAAGACCAATCATCAACATAATACTACCAAATCCACCACTAAATAGTGCCACCATCCACCAAGCCCCATTTTAAAGCCATGTTTATGATTTTTTGGGGGGAAAAGTCATTAAATAACTTTAGGGAGGAATAATTGCATGCACCGGTACAGGTTGGGGGATGACCTGCTGAAGAGGAGCTCTGCGGAGAGGGACCTGGGTGTCTTGGTGGACAACAGGTTGGCCATGAGCCAGCAGTGTGCCCTTGTGGCCAAGAGGGCCAATGGCATTCTGGGGTGCATT